>JASAND010015010.1:0-59042 GCA_030248195.1 Trissonchulus latispiculum | reverse complement strand
GCTTTATTTATTCTTGTCGGCACAAATTTAAGGGGGGTCACTTTGGTCAAAAATCGATAGTCACGGATTTCATTCATTTTCACACATAATATGTTCATAATAACAAGAATATGTTCATAATAACAAGACAAAATATTAGTGGTCGAAATCAAGCTGTGACAGAGTTATCCAGGTTCAAAGCGGTAAAACTTGAAAATTCAGGCGATGAGCCCTGCAACCTCTAGTGGAGACCGAACGTTAATACCTTCATAAAACGTGTTTTTATGCGTAGTGTGCAGCCATCTATTGGCCATTTCTGTAGCTTTGCCAATCGTTCAGGACAAGCAAAAGAGTACTATTGGTCCTGTTTTTCATTGTCCAAAAACGCTGGATTTTCCAAAATCCTGACTTTAAAAATTCACCAAAAATCCGCGACTCAACAGAATTGCACCAAACTAGATAGCTGCACTCTACAATATGTCCTTGGCATATGTGGGAAGTTTCAGCGCTATGTCTTTAATACAGGGAAAAAACTTTCTGCCACTTTAACCTAACTTTTTCATTTTCCTATGTTTAACACATGTCATGGTCACCTTTAAAGGGCTCTGCAGAACAACAGGACGAATATTACGCAAAACGCACTTGTCTTGTTGTGAGGACCCGTGGGGACTACAAAATATGTGAAAATGAGCAAAATTGGCCATCTTAAATCGGCGAAAAGTGATCCCTCCTTAATAAGTGGCAATTAACGTGTCAAACATTAGAAGACAAACGGGCTGATTGCGCAACAATAATGCCATGTTATTGCCACTTGTTACATTGATATTTGCATCTCCAAAAACTAACTTTGGTGACATGGTTTCGTAATTCTAAGGCAATTAGATGTTTTTGTTTTTTTCCGATTCTGTTTTGCATTGCGCCACGGAATCACACTGTGAATAGTCTATGAAGCCTTAGTATAACGTAGTAGTAAAAAATCTTTGCAATTAAATCTTCTTTGAGCCAGTATTTAATGTTCTCTTTTGGGGTTTCATTCAATTTTAAAGTGGTAGTGGTAGCTCTTGTTTTTGAGCTAGCTAAAACACAGGTATGTTTTTGAGCTAACCAGTACTTCAGACTTGAACCTGGCCGGTTGATATTTCAAAACATGACAAAGTCAAATTGTCAAATTGGCAAAAACAATACCTCAAAATATTAGGACCAAGCTGAGATCCTGCACCTCACCATTTAATAATTGTCCAACGTGACTTATCACTGGTCAAGTCATCTGCACAAAATAAAAGAGGCAGATTAAACATTTTGGATCGTTCCAATGAATAACGAATAAGGAAGAACTAGCAGCAGCTTTGCATTTTCAAATGCTGTTGTATAATTGAGCATTGCCCTAACAAATTGAGCTAACTAAACTAAAGAAACTTGAGAAATCATATTACACAGCACTTACGGTATCTTCATGCATAACGGCGGAGAGCGTCCTACATTTACTTCTCGGCGGAAACGGCTGCATTCCGTTTTAGTTTGAATCTTCTTTACGGCGTTATTTCCAGTCAACTAGATGCTCGAACAGATTTGAACAGAAAAAAACGACGGAACAAATGTGTCTGTCAAAAGTTTGAGTACACCATTATAGCGAGATTCCGCAGAACCAATGTACCTACAATTCCAGCCAGATTTTCGTGCTCTTTTACAAAACGAGGTTTGCAGCAATCAGTTAGTTAGATTGATATAAGGGGACTCTAAAGCACCACTCAAAACTAAAGTTCACCTTGCGAAGTTACTGAAAATGTGCTCGAAAAAATGGAATTCAGCCGGCAAGATTTTCGTTTATCTAATCTGCGGAAACTCGCTATAATGGTGTGTTCAAAATGTTTTGATATACGCAAAAGAAACTGTTTCTAAAAAAATTGTTGGCAGGGAACTGAGCAAATTACAATAAGCTGGAATTCAAATCTCTGACATGAAAATATAGTCGAAACGAATAGCTCATACTACAACTGAAGCATTGGTGGCTGCTTCTAGAAGGCATCCAAGTTGTTTTATTGCGATAGTTCACGTTTTTCCGACCAGCGTAGCTAGTCCGTTTCTACATAGCTTGGGAAACTGTAAACAAAGGACATCATACCATGAGGACATCCTGACATATTTCACAGCTCTGTGCCCGCAGCGACAGGATAGCTTGGATTTGCGGTCTTTCTTGGACTTTTCTATATAGTTGGTGAGAGTTGAATTTTCAACATCGCTGAGTCTTTCACCAGAATTGACAGCGGCCTTGTAGATGCTCCAAAACTCCTCACACATTTTAA
This sequence comes from Trissonchulus latispiculum, assembly GCA_030248195.1. Taxonomy (NCBI): domain Eukaryota; kingdom Metazoa; phylum Nematoda; class Enoplea; order Enoplida; family Ironidae; genus Trissonchulus; species Trissonchulus latispiculum. The sequence goes on along the minus strand of JASAND010015010.1, from coordinate 56,760 downwards.
GGATATGGGTGGTATTTAGCAATTTCCAGGTTTGGCAATTTCAAAGGCATTGGCTTGTCACGGAAGTATCGCTTAGCCCCTGCTGCCGGGAGACTTGTTGTGTTAAGCTGAATTCTCAAGTCCTTTTATTGTAATTGTGATAAATTGTAATTGGAACTGCGCATTTGCAAATCAAAAACTTACTTGTTATTAATTCATCATATATCCCTTCTTCTGATTGAGAGTTAAAATGTTTTATATGCCTATTCTACATTTGCAACATTTGCACTAGAATATCACCAGACAGTTTCTGTATTCCCTATTCTAAATGTGTACTCTGTTGGGTTTGCGGGAAACACCAAAAATAGGTTAAAGGAAACGTTTGGAAAGGTTTAAAGCCATACTGACGTTCAATTTTAACAAGTTTTTATAGCAGAAAATCCACCTGATCTGTCAGCTAAAGCTGCTGCCTTTGAAGAGCCATCCTCCCATTTTTAGTGGGTTCTTGGTTATCAAAGCTAGAATGTAAGTGGACAAAACCTATACATTCAGCTAACTAACGCTAATCAATGCAAAACTTAGAAAAAAATAATGCTAAATAGTGCTGGGTACCTGCTGATGATGACTTTATCTTGCCAAGGAAGGAATCGGACTAAACGAAGTACTGCTTAGCTCGAAAACCGGACCTATGTTTTAGTTAGCTCAACAACAAGAGCTACCTGCTACCACTTTATAACGAATGAAACCCAAAAGAGAACATAAAACTCGGAACAAGAATATTTAATTCTAAAGATAAACGTTTTACTATTACGTTATAATAAGACTTTATAGCACTGTATTCGCTCTGGGATTCTGTGGCGATAAGCAAAACAGAATCAAAAAACAAACCATTTCGATATCTTTGCCTCACACTTCGGAAGAGTGTCACTAGTTTAGTTTTGGAGATGAAAGGAGATGAAAAAAAATCAATTTTTTAACCGATTCTGATTCAAAACCGATTCCGGTTACATTTTGGGCTCTTGTGTGTCCAACAAGTTTTCTTAACGCTGTGCTTGATGTAGGAGCTTGGCAGCTCTCCCGTCCCGTTTTCTGAAAAGCACTTGTGTATTGGCGGACGGATCGGACTCGAATTCTATATCCAACTCTGTTGCTTTCAATTAGATTATTTAAATACGGTATTAAAACACCCTGAACATTGGTTGTCACTTGAAATATATAACAGCATAGCACAGTAATCAAACTCACTTCTGCAGCGACAAAATCGGATTTGGCCTATTTCTGCGTTACTGCAAGCCGGTTGTTTTGTACCACTTTTCCAACCGTGACAACTTGCATCATATACATGCATAACTGGACTGATTCCGTAGTCTCTGTACATGTATCCAATGAACGTGCATTGTCCCACACCAGTCTGCGCAGAAAGTTGTTCCATAAATGACATTAACTGTGCTTCTGGTGGGTCTGTGTCGATGTCGCCAAAGTCACAAATCATTCCATGATAAGCGCATGCGGAATCACAACTTTCACCATCCGCACCTGCGTCCCATATTGAATCACTCAGTCTGATTGGCGAAGCTCAAAACAGAAGGATAAAGGTTCAAATAGTTGTTTAAGAATGTGCACATTAAAGCACACAGCTGAACGTCAGCAAAAGCAAACATACCGTTATATATACGTGGCTCGGCTGCAGTTAAATGGAATTTTCATAAAGGTTAGAAACTCGTGCAAATCACCACCTGTCTAGATCCTATTGTCCCGATTTGAAAAAAGAGACCTTTAATTAATAAATAAACTATTTAAGGAAACAATGTGCTTCATTTTTAGATGCTTGAAGTACCATGTAATCTATTACCTATAGCTTCCAAGACACTGATGAAAAACAGTAAACGCTTTCACTGTACCTACGTAACGTTTCTCACGCAGACCACCACCACCACTACCACTTTTAGTAAAGTTATCTTGTTTCGTTCCCTGCTCAATTAGATCATTGAACACTTCCAACTAGAATAAAGTATCATTATCAGCTGTGTGGTTCAGAAGACATAATCAATAACACAGACGATTGCAAGAATTTTTTCAGCGTGATTTACTTAACGTTTCACCGGAACTCCGTTACTTCGTTATTACCGATTTCACATCAATGTAGCTCACTAGATAGGGAGCTTCTGTACGGTAATCGCCCAAACGACTTTGTAGAATGTTCTGAACTGATTGCAGTTAACAATGCCTTTGCACATTTTAAACATCTTTGACTGTGTTATTTTCGTAACGAAATTCTTAGCTAGTTTGTATGACTGTAATGCGTTGAAGAAACCAATTCTATGTTTCTGCGAGAAAAAATATCAAAACGTGGATACCAAGAAATCTAGCCAATCTTAATCACACGAGCCGTAAAGAGGCCGTAGCGGTCTATTCATCAAGCGAAACGTGGTTATTATTCGCCACAAACGTTATTGTGGGATTATAGTTGTTCTTAATCGAATGGGTGCTAAACTCACTGCTCTTTGGACAAGGGGTTGGGGCAAGATGTCGCCGATGGGAGGAAGGACGCGTTGGGGTTAAGGGGTCTGTTTTGTTTAATAAAATGAATGGTGACAGTGTTAGACTCGGAGGGTGAGGATTTGTTACTACGCAGGCTGTGTGCACAATTTAAATGATCGTGGGCATGGGGCAGTTGTCCGGTAACTTCACAGAGCTTCTGATGCTTTTTGTTCATATTTGATGTTTATGCAAAGGGGGCGACTTCGGCGTCCATCTTTAAAAATGCCATGTGGATTAGACCCGGAGCGTACAGATTCAGTAAAATTCAGCAGAGTCTAGTTGCTGGCTTAACAAGTTCAACGCTTTTGTCTGGTTCTTGCTCTTATTAATAATGTTTAACAACTCTCATGCTTATCTCACAACTGTCTGCGCTTACCACTGCACTTAGTTCAGTATGTTTCTTCACTTCGCTTTTCTTGTAAGGATTCATGTTACAAATGGATACCACAGGAAAAGGAATTTGTTCATCTGTCTTTGTCTATAAATTAGCAAAATGTAATAAATTCATTTGTCCGTAAAACTGCAGCATAAAACAGTGAAACAAAACAAAATTTTTGCTTTTAAAATTCTAATACAGCAGATAGCTGCATGTCGCCCTATTACGTTTCACCAAGAGTACGTAATATGTAGGTAGGAGTGTTGGCGCACTCCTTGTTATCAGCTTTGCGCACTAACGGCTCGCCCATCCACGCAGTTGCGCACTTATTATTCGAGATTAAAGGGTAAGGGATAGATTTGGGGGTTCTGATACAAGTCGAATAATACATAACATTGGGGTGGGAGTGGCTTACCTTGGAAACGAGATGGCGTACGAACGTACTGGGAGTACAGTACAGCACACCATAGTGGAGCACAGTACAGTGAGCGTACTGGGCGCTAATTTGGGGAAGGATACACAACGTACGCAATCGCAGGAGATTGTGAACCATTATCGCGAAAGCACGGAATTTAGCTAATAACAGACAGTGTGACAAGTGTTACACTGTTATCTATTATGCACTTTTGGTTTCAGCCGCCAACTGTACTCTTCGGGATTTTCGAAAACACAGCAGGTAGGGTCATAATTATAAAAAGCAAGTATAGCTTTCTTGAGTCACAAACACTTAAGCTGTTTTAAACCACCGACAGAAGCTGAAACTGAGTCTGTTTTCACCTTTCTTCTGACAAACAGAAGCTAAAAGTCAGAGTGAAACTGAAACCATGATATATACAAGTTTGACCAAGTCTCATACTCTAAGTAAAGTTATCTCAGGCTAATGGTGGGCCCCGCAATTGAACCCTAGTGAATTTCAAATAAAATGTAGCTCTGACTGTCGACAAAAGGCAATAAACAATCAACTGAAACAAAAAGTGATACCAAAATGTGCTACTGTGAACTACTACTTGTAGGTTCGCTTGTACATTCGGTTGAAATTCCCTTTAGGAAGTTCTCATATACAGTAAGTGTTGGTAGTAAGAAATAAATATACACTCATTAGTACAGCAAACAACACATAAAATTTTGCAATGATTGAATCTGGATAAATTAAAAATATTAAAACAAGCAACATGTATGCATTACTGTAGTTAATATCATCCTGTTTTTGTTTCGGTATATTGAAATAAGCATCGCAATTTGCATCACACAGTAAATTGTCGCGACACAGGCAATACAGCACCAAAACAGTTGACCACAAAATGACTTTCTCTGGAGTGCAGCATGGATGCCATGAATGGAGCATTTGGCCATTTCCCCTGCAAATTTAAACAATAGATTAGAATGAATCAAGGACTGTTTTGCTTCACTCGGCGATTAAGATCGAATGGACAATCGACCTTTCAATGATACATTCACCTTGATAATAAGTCGATCATACAAAAACATTCGAGGCAATCTGCTAACTACAAAAGGGAAAATTTGCATGCATACATTAGACTAAGATTGGGTCAGGTTCTGGAGGTAAAATAACCGGGGGGGCTTTGGAAGGCTTGAGATAATTTTATTGTTATAATTTACTTGGTTTATTATTAGTGGGCTTGACAACTGCGGCACACAAAGTGGTCATTATGTCGCTGCTCTCCACAGACCGTTTAACAGACGGACAAGACGCGGAGAAGCAAAGGTCAAGGACAGAAATATGACACCCAAGCAAATCAGACGTACGGTTATTTCAGTTGCACCTTGGTCCGCAAGGGTTGTTTATCGTCCAGGGAGGAGCCAAGATAATGTCTACATACACTAAACACCTGCGAAACATTCGAAACAAAATGAAATTTTCTGTCGAATCAAATTACAATAACGGTCTAGAAATAAATACCTTAAGGCAACTGTCGCATCAAGTTTGGTACTTTCCAGCAACGGGCAGAATAATCAGTTTCACTGCTAAGAAACAAATTATTTGATTCAGACTTCTGAGCAAAGCAGCTTTATGATCGAAATATTATTAAGTGGGACGAATCTCATTTAGTGCATTCAAAGCACATAACAATAATTCTGTACATAAAAATGCATGATACAACTAAATCCTAAGTTTGCTTAAACGATCGAAAATTGAAAAGCTTAGTAGAGATGAGCATTTCGGCCGGGCCGCACCAGAAAAATCCGGCCCGTACTCATCTCTATAGCTTAGCACTTTGGCCTAGATATGTGTAATGGTGTAGAAATGACAGCCAAAACCAGTCAATCAGAAGGATCCGCACTGAGACAACTTGCTTGCATTCCGCACCAAGAAACCTGCTAGAGTAAGGAAGTCGCGGTCTTAAAAGTGCTAAATAATTTAGAATACTGGTCTAAGAGGCTGAAAACTGAAATAACAGTCTCTACAAATTGGTCTCACCTAAAGTAATTATTGATAGACTTTGAGTTACAAATCAAGAAGTCTGTTTTGATGTGGCAAATAATAACTAATGTGATGGAACAACTTCTGGGACCATTTCTTGAACCACGAAGCTGCTATTTTCCTCCAATCCTACCAAACCTGTTCAAATACAGTTGACCACAAACACTGTAACTGAAGGACAAAACTCTAGCCTAATACAAGTATGTCACAAAAGTGCCCGTTGTTAATGGTTTCCTTCACGTGAATAGAGTCCTAATCACCTCCTCGTAAGACTGATAAAAGTGCTTGCGTGAAAAGTTGCACATGCTCCCACAATTAGTTAGCATTCCTGGGCTTTTCGCGGAGTGAGTTAGTCGTAGAATTAGCTGGAACCTTTTCGTGCACAGGGTTAAAAGAGTGGAACACTTCATGTTAGTTAACCTGCAGGATTAAACGAGTTAAAAAATTAACTCTACTCTTTTAACTCGCGCGCGAAAAGGCCCTTAGAGATTTTTCATCAGTTGCATGAAGAATGCATAATGATAAGAGTATGCTACAGGTATGCTCTCTGTTATCAGAGCAAAAACTGCAAAAAAAGCAAATGCTTCGTTCTTTAGTGGCCAATCCCCTCCAGCAAAACAATAGGTACCTGGTCAAAATGGGGGCATGTTAATTCGCTCTATTCTTTGCTTTGAGCGCTTTAAACTGTGAGTGAGTGACTTTAGTGTCTACTTTATGTAGAACACAAGCATATCTTAGAAGCGATGGTTTTCATTTGCGGGGAGGAGGGTTAGCCTTTAGCAAGCATAGCATTTTACTCTGATAAATAGGAGCATGACTATGTAGTAGCTACGGGTGGTGCTGAAGCTAACAACTACTACGAAGCACATATTCCTTTCGCAGCCATGTACATCTCAAAGCCGTGGTTGGTTTGGTTTTAACAGAAATCTGCAAAGCAAGTGACTTGCAGAACGACCCTTGTGCTTGTGAGTATAAGTATTAGCAAGAGTACATAATAACTAAGAGCGTGACAAGCGTAATATAAATAACTTCTTTCTGCGGAATGTTACCCTCCTATGCCTCTGCATAAGCATCAACAGGAAACAATTACTAAAATATAGTACTGTTGCATTCGCTGATCAAACTTGTTAAGCTTTTCTTGTCAACGTCAGGACCTACGTTCGCATTAATTGTATGATTATCACTGTACCAAATGGGATTTTCTAAGATTTATTCCGAGTTACGCTTTACTCAGTCTTAAGTTGGTTAACCAAACAGAAAAAAATCATTTCTTTTCTTTATATTTAAAAAAATATTCTGTAATTCCGTAAACAGTAATGCTTCATGTATCGACGTAGTTGATCACTTTATACTGTTTGCATCTTGTAGCAAATAAACAGAACACTTCCAGAATACTGATAACTGACATTCCCAAGGTAATTCCAAGAGATGCTCCCATGTCTGTTATGATATCTTGAATCTACGCATAAACATAAGCAAACTTCAACAGTGCAGAAGCAGAATAGTAAAATGACGAAGTTGTTGCAAAGATTTTTGACTACTAGACCCATTCCGTATCAAAACATTCAATTTGTTTAGATCACATAGAAAGTTATGTTATTACGGTTGTTTTAGGAACTTCGATCAATGTAATGCTTCCCCGGCTAGTGAAGTACACCTCCATTAGTGCAATAGAATTCCTGTAACAGTCATACCTTAACACTGAATCACAGTTGCGCTGAGCTATAATTGATCAATATGGAGAAATGTTGAGAGTAACCCAACTACAACAGCTATTTTTTGGATATGAGATGTAGTACTGTAGATAGTCCCTAAGCAAATTGCAGCTAAATATTTACGCAAATGCATTGTTTTTAGAATCAACAAGAGTACATAATGCAAGGAATATGACAAGCGTCATACGCTATGTATTATCAGCTCGCTACATTCTGTGCACGTTATCGGCTTACCCCCCCCCATAAATCAGACCCCTTTATCAAAGGAAGCTTGAACGCTATGCTCGAAAACACAACTAGTCAGGTGGTTCAAAGTGCGGCTGTTGTGTGCAAACATGGCATGGAATTTCTTTGTCAATTTATGAGGGAGGGTCAGCCGATAGCGCGCATCGGATGTAGCGAGCTAATAATACATGATGCCGCTTGCCATACTCTTATGTATTATGTACTCTTGGTATCAGCTAGTCTAAGACTGGCAGACAGCCGTGATAATGCGTGTACAGGCATCTAGAGTCTGACACAAAAATGTGGTCGAAAACGAAAAGCAGCACTGCGTTTAATATTCATCTGAGACATTCAGCATATATATATATATATATATATATATATATATATATATATATATATATATATATATATATATATATATATATATATATATATATATATATATATATATATATATATATATATATATATATATATATATATATATAAGCTTTTTTACGGTTATATGGGGACTTTAGTGATATAAAACTAGTCTATGTGGGGACATTTTTTTCTATGTGGGGATTTCCTTCTAGTCTATGTGGGGACAGTGTTTAAAAATTAGGCTATGTGGGGACCAAAACACAAAATTAATTAACTAATAACTCTACACCTATGAATAAGCCTGGCTTAGGCTTAGGCTTAGGCTTAGGCTTAGGCTTAGAAGTGTAAAAGCACGCTCTCGGCTTAGCCTAACACGCTCTATATATATATATATATATATATATATATATATATATATATATATATATATATATATATATATATATATATATATATATATATATATATGTGTATATATACATTCTCATTTCTCATAGTGAGTGGACAATTTTTCTGAAATTTAAAATTTGGAAAGTTTCAACTGCCAATTTTGCAGAAGAAGAAAAATAAAGAGTGTCTTCATGTGACAATAATTTTACACAAAGTACTTCGAAACTAAAAGAATCTTTGAAAATGTGTTCCTGCACACATATCCGTAGTATTAGCAGCAGTTAAATATGGTTGGACTCAGCGAACTTGAAACATTAAGTAAGATTCATTTCTGTTCAATTTCTTCGATAATATTATATGGCTGTGTGATTTGGTACAAAGGTTCCCGACTATGAACAAGAATGAAATATTATATGGCCGCGGGTTAGGAGGCAGCCGGGAGCCGCCCATAGACCACACGGTTTTTTGATTTGAGGACCCAATTGACTTCAATCACCATAGCATTAATGTGAACAAATTACCTGAGGTCGGACAGATTAGATCCGAGCAAGGAATGGCTAAAGGGTAGCTAAATATGGTAAGACAGAGGTATAAGAATAGATCAAACATTAAATATTTGAAGAGATGTCATCTGAGATTATCAACAACATCATCACAGCAATCTCGCTAATACAAGCAGGTGTTGTATTTTCAAATCTAAACATACCAAATAGTTTTTCGATGGATACAGCAGATGAGTCATCGTCACCAAATAGTCATCAACGCTATAGAATATGCACATTTATTACTACATAGGCATACAAACAGAAACGATATACGAAAGGAAATAACATAAAGTATTGTCGAACAAAATCTGAGTTTGGAAAATGGAAGATGCCTGCACTGGTTACCCCGACAAACAGGATTTTCCAAAAGATTAGAATTGCTGTGAAACTTCATACTAGCTGCCTCTCTTCTGTGTAATAATGCTAATCCCTTTAATCTCCTTGAGAGAAGTCGCTCATACGCGGGAACGAAATTCTCTCCCCTCTCTCTCTCCCGGTTAAAATAGTTAAATGGTTAAGGCTCTCCCCAGTGGTTAAAATATGCAAGATATTCTAGCTACCTGACTCATTCTGCAGACTTGATTGAAGTAAACGAATACAGAAATAAAATTTGACTAAGATTGGTTGAAATCGCACTTGCAAAAAGTCAATAAAGTATTTTCGAGTCATTCCGTTGTTCGCGTTTTTTATGCTTTTTCAACATAGTGTTTTGATAAGACTATTTACGCATCGAAACCAAAGGTACTGATTAAAAACATTCTGATTTCATTCTCTTAAGATTCACCTTTACTATACCCTTCGTAATAGAAGCGTCGAATACTTAACGCAGACGTGTCATATGTCATATCGACTGTAACATATTGTAGAAAACAATGTACAGAAGAAATGTGCACGTTCTTTAATTGCTCATTGTTAGTTTTTTACTTTTACTGTTGATTTTATCCTTTTTTGCTATACTGCTGTTACTCTGTTATCCAAAGCTTAATAAAATTTCGATGTTTCGGGTCGCGATGATAACGATGATAGCTATCGAATCACGTGCTCTTAGCAGCCGTACCTTTGCCAAGATACAGAGACATATTCAAAGACAAATTGAAGTAATTTCTCAGGATTTCTTCCAAATTGCACAATCAGTCAGAATATTAAAATACATCAATACTCAGGATAATTGAAGTACCCCTTCAAACTGAGCAACTACAAAACTTTGTTCTTGAACATTCTGATCCATTACTTACTGACAGCTGTCTGGGCATAGCTTTGATTCGTTCAGGCGCCAATTAAGTTGATTCTCGTGCAGGCATGCAACTAAGCTAATCAATATTTCAGTAACAGATAAGAAATGTATTTCTTGTTATGTGTAACTGAGAGCTTTCAGTTTCTGATTGACATTATACATATGATATGATTATAGTATGTAGGGTGGCTAAATTTGTGTGGGATATAATTCAAAAGAATATAAAGCAGTTAAGTCATGTTCATATTTATTAGACTGATTATTTAAGATTTAATACAGTTGAGCTTGAATCTACCTCTAAAACGCAAAGACGACTGTAACAGAAACTCAATAAATAACTAAACAAATACTACTGTACTGTACTGTAAACACTACTATACTATAAACAAATCATTATACTTACATTCAGTTTCAGCCTGGCAATAATTCTTTTTCAACGAAATCGGTCCGGCTGGGTGTGAACATTCACATAACTCTGATAAATAGCGAAAATCTCTCGTTTTTTCGCATGCCTAAACTGCAGCTGTTTTGTACGCTAATAATAAGAAAGGATAACTTTAAACCAATTAAAAAATCAGTCAAAATCACTCGGATACAGAGTTGTAATTGGGTACCAATTAGTGCATCAACACACAACCTATCTGCTAACTACCCTCAAAAATTCTGTTTTAATAAGTTCTAATGTGTTTTCGTGCAATTTGTTTGAGGGCTTATAGCAATAGTAAGGTTTGGTGGAAAATGTTTAATTTTCTAATATTGTACGTTTCAACACTAACAAAGGAGTGCATCCTGCAGCTCCACGACAAAAACAAAAATTTTTTAACTGTTCTGTTCTCTCTAACTATTGCAACATTTTGCAGTTTCAGCAGTCTATGCAAAAAGTTCTAGTCCTTGAATCCTCACTCCTGCAGAAGATTTGGCACCCACACGGGGTCAGCAGCAACCATGCTTATTTCGGCCCTTATGCCCAAAGTTCGGAGCCAACATTTCTCAAACTGGCGCTTCGTTCTCCTCTTCGCACGGAAGACACAGAGGACCTCGGTTATGCCAAGAGTACCAAGAGTACGACACTCAGCTCTTCCCAATAGAAAAAGCTTGCAAGATGCTCGAAACATTAAGGCCGAAATCTCGGGAGGGGGGCTTCTCAGCGTGTAAGCATACAAAGCTAACACTTTTAGAAAACTAGCGTTTTCGACAAAATAAATACTATAACTTGAGCTAGGAAAATTTTACAGCAATAATTTTTAGATCATTATGTTGCGTAGAACGAGATCTTTTTAACGATATAAAAATTATATAGTTTAGTTTAGGCAATCCCTCATAAATTCAGCAACAACGTAAGGCATTTCTAAGAAATGATGAAATTCCCAGAATTGTCGTGGCAAGGATGATTTATTGCCGGTTTTGTAAGATATTACCTAAACGGAACTATATAATTTTTATATCGTTAAAAAGATGTCATTCTACGCAACATAATGATCTAAAAATTGTTGCTGTACGATTTTTCTAGCTCAAGTTGTAGTATTTAATTTTGTCGAAGACGCCCGTTCTTAAAAAAAGTCAGCGTTGTAAGCACCCCCCCCCCCGAGATTTCGGCCTTAATGTTTCGAGTAGAGGCGTGCATTGCGGCCCGCAGCCCGGCCCGGCACGGCCGGGCCGAGCGGGCCGAAGCTCAGTGGTCGGGCCGGGCCACGGGCCGAGTTTCCGGCCTGCTCCCATTATTTTTGCGACATTTTACTAAAGAATAATAATTCAAATGTTCAGTTTGAAAAATTTTCGTGCTTCTTGATCATGTTTCGTACACGTTAACATTGCTTTTCAAAAATTAGTTTCAGCATTATAATTTCATAAATGTTACTGAGTATTTCATTTAAATTAAATTGTCGATCACATTGTTACATAATGCTGGATATCCTTCAAATTTTAACGTTATCTCTTTACATATACATATATAATAAATAAGTATATTTATGCTCATTTTTTGATTCGTGAAAGGTACTCAAAGAATTATCATTTCAGATGTTGTCCGTCACAATCGGACGGATCGAGCAGTTAAAACTGTTAAAATTTAGAAAAAGCTATTTACAGTGTTAATTGCAAAAGGTTGGGCTCAAAATTAATGTCAAATTTCTAAATTTGCTGACGCAATTTTGGCGATTACAACATAAAAGCTTCAAACTGAATTTCAATAATAAATTTGAATTTTTTGAAATTTTGCACTTTCTGAAAAAATTAACAATTTCGCGGGCCGGGCCGGGCGGGCCGATAAAAATTTTTCACGGGCCGGGCCGGGCCGGGCCGCAAAAATTCGGCCCGTGCACGTCTCTAGTTTCGAGCATCTCGCAAGCTTATTCGATTAGGAAGAGCTGAGTGTCTAACTCTTGGTATTATAAACTCTTGGTGAGGCATAGGAAGCGATATCCATGCGAAGCCAGGCAGGGTTGCAGTTGCAATGTTTAGGGCGGTGAGCTAAAGTTCTCCACTCCAATCGACTCAAGCCGATTCCCTCGTCTCGCCTTCCCCTATAAGGACAATTCAAAGTTAGCCCGATGGCTAATTGAATGTTTCCATGTGCCAGTCGTAGCTTTGACAATGACCGCCTTGGCTGTTTTGTGATCAATGGAAACACTGCCCTAAGACAGACCAGGTCCAGTTTTGGCAAGCTAATCGACCTCAGATCAATCCTGTCTATTCAGTAATGGTTGGCACACACTAGAAACGGACAGCTTGCCAGGAATACCTGGGTGACTGTCGAAGATTAATTGCCAAGCCAATTAGGTCCTTCTGATTACGATGACCAGCTGCATGCTTCAGCGGCCGACCTGACACCTGTCCAAACATATATAGAGTTCACTGGGCGGCACTCTGAATCAGCTGCCCCAAATCAGCCATCCAGGCGAGAGCTGCCTTGATCCCCTTCGTTTCAGCAGAATAGAGCAGCAGAAATCCCGTTGCCAACGCTTGCATTTCCGTTGGACTTGCATCTCTATACTGCTCTCATGCATGGCCACCTTGATTCAATGTTCCGCTGTATGCATATACGTTAAGGTAACACTGACACTGGTTGCTGTATGTACATAACATAAAACATGTATATAGTCGTGCTGGTCCAATAGAATGTATGATGTCTAAAAGTGACGTTTATGGCGAATACAATGAATGTTTCGGCATACCTGGAAGCGGTAAGAGGAAAGGTAGTCACTATATTTATGTGAGAATCTAGATTCCACACAGTCATTGATATTTGGAATTCGACTTGTCCTTCCCTGAAATGTTTGGAAGACTCATCACTATTACATTCGTTTGGTTTGAATTCTAGAGAAAAGCAGCACAACGAGCAAAGCTAGTTCATAAAGTGAAATTAACTCACTTTCCTTTAAGTCGTTAAAGCACAGAGTAAAACTAACATAAAAACAATTTTTTCTTTTGCAACGAATTTAGAACAGCCGCCAACACGTTCATAAGGCATAAATCATAAAGTCATAAATCAAGGAATCATAAAGTCAGTTGAATAACAACTAAATACAGTTCCATATCCATAAATATTTTAAACTTTCAAATTTTAGGCTTATAACAATGCACAATGCACAGCTAACATAGTTTAGTGCGAAGCTGGTTATCAAACCAGCTGGTATAAAATGTCCGTCTGTGTCAAGAAATGCTTGAGATCCGGTTGGGGAGATTGCAACTACAATTCCAGCAGATACAGATGGCGAAATGTACTCTTCCTGATGCACTAACAGCAGAGCTCGAAGGCCTAGAATTTACTCAATAATTGCATTATCAAGACTACTACTACTCTTACGAAATAGTAAGATAAGCGAGACTATATGCATTAACGCTCAACACTCAACGTGTCCTTGATTTTTGCCATCCGGCGGCCAAATGACTCAATATTTTGTAACTCTGTCCATAATTTAAAAAGTCTTAAGTTTTTTCGATAGCTAAAAGCTTTTTGCCTCGAAAGCTTTACAATTTTGAATGAAAATTTATCGTGCATTCAATGAAGTTTGTCCAACTTTCAAGAAATCTTCTCAGACTTTAGCGGGAAATGCCGTTTTTTGAAACATGTTTCAAGATAAATTCGCAATTAGTTCAAGTTTCTGACAAACCAGTTGTATATAACGTGACTTGCAATGTGACGTACCCACAAAGGGCGCATAAAGCATGTTCGAGATTAGATTCACTTTTCTTGTTAGGACACACGTCCTGCTAGCACACAATGTCAAATAGCGCAGCTCGAATCCAATATAAGACTTGTCTATATCTAATGGTCAATTCGTCCTGACTGTGCCTCTGGGAAGTTTTCTGGGATTTTTGGAAGCCTCGCCCACGGGCTAACAGGCTGCACCTTATTTTTTAGTTTACAATAGCAGCCTTCTGAGTCTCAAATAATAATGTTTCACATGTTAAGCTTTCGCATTCGTGGAGTCTAATTTGTTATTATTTCATATGTTTCATAGTGAGGTTTGACGTTTCGACCAATGTTTAATTATATTAGTTTGATTACTGGACTTTACTAACAGTACAAACTTCCAAACTTAGTCAAATTCTGATTTCATCAATCCTTGTCAACAAAACTTTGACGAAACCTTGATCGTATGAAATGGCCTTAAAAGCTGTTCAGCTCACCTAGTTTTTTCATTAACTTTATGTTTGATTTACAGTTGCCGCGTCGCTCCTAATGGCCAAAAATCAAAATGTTCGCAAAGAATTTGCAATGTTATAGTTTAGCCGGATGCAAGGATTTTCAAAGTTCCTCAAGTATTTGGAATAATTGGCAAATATCTGACGGCGTTATCTTCAGCAAGATCTTCCATAGTGCAGATAAGTGTTTACAACACAACTCATCCCGGGTTGAGGCATATATAGTTAACTGAAGGCAAAAATTGTTTCTTTCGTCAAATTTAAGAACATCATATGATTAACTTAGCAGGTTATTTGCAGATACGACAGTTCTTGTAATCTCATCATAATGACATAAAACTTCCATAGCTGATTGGTTCAACCCAAAAATCAAACCTTTTGTTGGTCATTTCTTGGTAATGTTAACCATTTGCTAAACGGATGATCTGTGAATCACATTCTAATCAAACGTGGTGCCAAGGAGTTGTTGCTAAGCAAATGCTCAAGATTAGCACTTGCAAAGCTGATAATTTGGTCTTCAGATTAGCAAGTGCTGCTCACTAGTTGATCACACTTGGAAAAAACGGTTGCAGAATATGTCAATAATAAAAGTCAAGATAAAATAATATTAATTTGAGTACCGCGTTCTCTTCCGGTTCTGTTGTTATAGTATACCTCAGAATCATTATTGAAAACATAACAGTTTCCATACTGGTAGTCTTGAAACTCTCCAGTGAACAAGCTAAAATTATGACAAAAATAAATACAACTAATAATCAGAATACAAATAGATTTGTTTTCTTTATACATAACATCATCTGTAGACTAAATACAAATAATCCTTAAAAACCTTTTACAATTTCCCTTGTTATCTAAGGTGCAATAGCTCAACAGTTCGTCTCTGCTGAATCCCAAAGGTTTACGATGGAGAGCAGAGATCCGGCTAGCCCTCAGCATCAACATCTCATTCGCGCTCCATCGAAGTAGATTTTCGTTTGGCTATAACATGAAGTGAAAAATGTAGCTTCTTGAGCATGTAACGCATCATCCGTGTAACATCTCTACAAGAGTTGTATTAGTGTGCGACTAAATTTGCTTCAAGGAATTTCGAACAGAATAACTAAACATCGCACTACTTCCGACTACAATACAAATATCTTGTTCTAACATGACCAACTGCAAGACGCCATTTACTGAAATCATGTTGAAACAGAACCAATTCAAAAGCTTACGTAATTTAAAGACTGAATTCTAAAGCATTTACGGTTTATTAGTTGCAAACCGTACGATTAATTTACTTTTTATTCTTTAGATGCCAAACACTAATAAGCCTCAGACAAAAAGTCTAGTTTTCTCGCTTTTGCTAACCCATCGTAACTACCATCGTAATTAAGCAAGGCAATTTCAAATTCTTCAGACGCGTCCTCTTTGATGCGCAGCTAGCTGTGCAGCTATCAAAGCATTTGGGTATACAAACCACGCAAGATTCCGCAGACTTCAAAGTATTAGAATTCCGCGAAAATTTCAAGCACCTTTTTTCAGTAGATCAGTAAAGCAAATACACAGAATTGCCTTATGAAATATACACCCAGTGAAAGTATCAATTTTTTCCATAGCGCCACCCTAAGTTAGGTCTGTGTGCACGGACTGATTTGATTGGTCATTAAAACATACTATGCACGGAAATGCGGAATATTTGTAGCGTGATTGTGTGGATGATATTGTGCAAATAATTTTTGAAAGTTTTAATCAAATTTGGACTTGATTTAGGCTGTATCATCAGCATATATGAAAAAATCACCGGAAGGATCAGTCACTTTTAACTCGCTATGATGGTTAGGCCTTTGTGACCAACAATAAATTACTCCGAAACATTTGTGTCAACAACTTTAGCAGCAAAATTTCCAGACCGCTTACGTTTTAATTACTTAACAGCGAAAACTGACTTTCGAGATCCAAAACTGACCATTTTTCAAAACATTCAATATTGCATTAAGTCAGCACATTTTCTACCCATTAGAACGAGGTTAACGTGATGGCCTATTAAGGGAACAGTTTATTCGGGCAACTTACTTTACTCTAAATGTTTTGTGCTGCGGTGTTTGAAATTACTTGACTCATTTATGTCATACTCAGCAAATATTTCTTAAAGGTAGTTAAAATATTAGAAGAGCAAATTGTTCAAAATAAGTAAGTTTATTACTATGTTGGTAGCACAAGCTCAATTTAACAATTAATTCAATTTTAAAACAAGCAGGCTCCTAAAAGGAGCAGTATCTCGACGTAGGGTATAAGGGACCCCTGAGTATTATAAATGCATGCCGGTTCTCTTGACACGTGGTAAGCGTATTCACTATTGGTATTCTTTCTAGGAAGCGTAAGAATTTTTAAGGAATGTTAGATGGGTCTAGTGCGTCTCGGCAAAGTGCTGCTTACAACCTAAGCAAATTTCACAAAAATGGTAAGGTTAGGAATTCCAAAAAGTAAAGTTAAAGTAAAGTAAAATTCTTAGTAAATAGGAGATTCTAAATATTAAGCGAAAGGCAGAAGAGTGCCCCACTCGCCATGACTACAGATAGAATGTAATTCCGAAAGTTCAGCTAATATTTAAAAAATAAAAATAGCGGCAATTTGCATGCTTAAATGTTAAACGGCAAACAGGGGCCAATTGCATAAAAATCTACCAGTTGCGGAATCTGCAATTGGCGGTTGCTGATTTGCAGACTCGGCATTACTGACGTTGCATAAACTTCTAGTGCAGAACCCGCAACTTTGTGAGATTTATAGTTAATCAACTGTTTTTCCTCACTCGCAATGCTAGAACCCGCACTAGCATTGCGAGTCTGTCAAGTCCAGCAGCCTATTTAGCTAATTTCCTCTAGTCGCTGGAAACGTTTTATGCAACACTTGAAATCCGCAATAGTAATTAGTATACTAGTACTCGCACTAATAGATCCGCAAAGTTTCACTAAGTGGCACATTACAGAGGTCTTGCATCAAAGATCAAATTTAAGCTTCTGAATATCCCAAGCGTCTACCTTCGTTAAGCCAGTATATACTAAGCTGATGTCATGATTGTCGTCGATATTATAATAATCTTGACTTTCAACAACTCCTGTAATTTTTAGCAAAAAAACAAAAGCATTGCGAAAGCAGTCGCCTTGTAGTTTTTCACAGCATTGAAACAATAGCTGTGGAATGCGGGGGAATCATAAACTTGAACTAGGCAATTAAACAAAAACGAAGGAATCTTGTTCATAGAAAAAATTAATTTGAAATATAGAACTTATGGAAATTTTTAACATAAAAATGCTTTCCTACACTCAGCCAATTTCCACTTATCAATTTGCCCTATCGGCTTGCCCTGTTCCCGGAATGCGCTAGGGGCTTGAGTTCGGTAACCATTACTATGATAAATACTTCATTATGTGTCGAATTTTCTAATCAGAGAAGACAACACTCTTACGTTTCCTGATAGGTATTCTTTAATGCGGTCTCTTGATTCATTTCGTAAAGACGGGTCATCTGTTGCTGACGCTGACTCCAACCTTGGCCATAGGGAAGCCACCGATATTTCTGTAGTGGGAGTGACAAACGTTTCGTTTGTTCCTTTTTATAGAAATAGTAAAGACAATTTAAAGCTCAAATAGCAGAGCTGCAAAACAGTGTCTGTGCATAAAAAGAAACGATGCAGTTTTAGTGTAAGTGTTTGGTGGAATCGGAATACGTAAGGAAGGCAGATCATTGCTTTTGGTCATAAAAACTGGGTCCTAGTAGAAAAAATTAAACAGTTGAAAATTTGCAAATGTGAAACAAATAATGGTGTTTTCTTTATGAAATAGACTAATGTAAAGTATACGAAAATACTAAGTATACTAATTAAATATGCTAAGAACTAAATAATGTTCTTTGCTTTATGAATTACTCGACTAGTACCGCCTCAGCCTAACACTTGTACTTTGGCATAAACCTTTTGGTATAATATCCAGTCTTGTTGAATAAGGTTACAACTCAGAAAGGTTTAAACAAAGGACAACATAAGTATGTAACATGTCAACTAGTTGCCGTTTGCTGATCAACATTTAACAGCCAAATATCTAAATTATTTCATAAGGTAAGAGGATTGACCATCTGTTTCCAAGGGTTCCATCAAATATTGGGTCGCGACGTTAAGCTCATGATTTCAGGTGGGCATCTTATAGGCAAGTGGTAATTTACTATTTTGCTTTACTATTTACTATTTTAATTTACTATATATTTAATAATTTACTATTTTTACAAGAAAATGCCATTCCACGGCCCTTAGGATGAAACTACACCACAGAGAGCTTACTGATCGAAATAATAATTCATACTTATGCAGCGACAATATCTGATCTGTCCAGATGCCGCAGAAGTGCAATCAGGTTGTTTCGTTCCCGGTTTCCATCCGTGACAGAAGCTATCGTTATGCATAACTGGACTAATGTCAAAATCCCGCGTTTCTGTGCCCTTGAAGATGCAAGTACCGTAGACGGTTTCGGCAGACAGATTTCCCATGATTGACTGTACTTCCGCTATTGTAAGTTCATTGTCAATATCGCCAAAGTCACACATCATTCCACGAGCAATGCAAGCGGAGTTACAGTCTTCTTTGAACTGATATGAACTTGTAGCCCAGTATGATCCAGTAGAATCAGTGAGCATTTCTAAACAGCATTTTAACTCATCAACAAGAGAAACTAGACTGATACACGAACCAATTATTGCATGACAACAAACATTATAAGGAACTACATGAAGGGCGAGTATGGATTCTTTTGTGTCTTCCATGCAAACTTATCAAGCAAAGTAGTTAGCGATTTGAAGGGTTCCGTTTCTGAAATATTACCTGCTTTAAAGTTCTACATCTGGAATTATGTAGACCTTCGCAGTACGCATGCCTTCTGTATACCGATGGAGCGCCAGTTCTCAGTTGGCTGGAGCGTTTGTGTGTTAAACAGGGATCATTGGCTCAAGTCCGCAGAGTGTCCAACATGCGCGGGCGTCTGCTGGAGTGCCATTTTTTAATCTATTCGATAATATAGGGTGCAGATGGCCAAATGACTTGAAAGGATGTTCAGTGATTACCATGTTGTCTAGCTATTTCTTTGTACCCTGGTATTCCGTGGAAATTCCTGTGCGGCGGCAGTAGCCTTGATAAGACTGTATACGGCTTCAAAAATTTAAATGTCAGCCACTAATAATCATTAGCGCATTTTAAGCCAATTATGCTAAATGTCATGCACAGCAAAGTCAGCGCGTACAAAACAGGTACAGTAGTTAAGTGTGAGCTTAACCAGGCAAGGGGAACATACAAGTGACTGCAGATCTAAACGGGGCACTCGCAGCTGGACGTAACCACTGGGTTCCCGTGCGCAATCTGGTCAATTCTATTTCTGGGCTTGTGCAGATCTGGACATTTATAACAATTTGAATTTGGGCTTGAGTTTTCACGAGAATGGTCCTGCCAGATTCAGATTTGTGTTCAAGTTTAGCAGTATCATGCTATTATCCATTATCTATTATCCCGCTGTTCTTGAAGAAAGATATCCTGTAGTTGTGCCAATATTTTGCAATTGCTAATAGTGTATATTTGGATTTTACTCGATATTTTGACTCGTCTAGCCACAATAGTGACACCCGAATAGACCTCGTGTCTGAACAGAAATGTGAGATCGAGGCCGGGTCTGGCCAAAACTTAAGTCTCCACGTCTGACTCTGGACAGTAAACTTGAAGACGCTTGAGCATAAAACGTTTATCGCAAAACTCAACGCTAATTGTGAGAAATGCGCTGTTTACCTTCGCTACGTTTTTTTCGAGTATTGGAGTGATTATACTTATTGGACAGGTTCCAATCCGGCTGTCCTTCTGGCTCCATTCCATGTGTAGAATTTCCAATCAGTTCATCGAAAGCCTCTACCTGAAATCAGAAATGTTTAATGGATAATATCAATTACTAATACTCGACCACCAGTCCTAAAAGTTTCATGTTGTTACATAGTTGTCTGGTCTTGCCTCATTCACACTAAGAGGGCATAATTGCACTATTATTAAGAAGAAGAGTAAGCCACTAGAGGGCTTCTCTTCACTGCATTGAGTAACGATGCTCAGCCCACAATATGGTAATGTTGTTGCTGTTGTTGTTGTTGTTCTTGTTATTGCCGGGCTACTCAGCCAAGAGGCTATATGAGGGCGCTAACCTTTGTCTCTCCCCATCAGTCATAGCTAGTATGACTCTCGCTTCGTCGCCTGAATGCTGTCCCACAATGGGAAGCTGGAGCAGACACCTTCTTGGCGTTTCGGCTCCGGTAGTAAGACATCCATTAACTGCTCATACTCAAGTTAGAGGAGCACAGCATCTTTCGACACTCCAAGCCCCAAGCGCAGATGGGGTGGGGTCAGAGACAAACCCGGAAAGTTGTGTGATCCATTTTGAGTACATGACTCGTTTGCACCCAACACTCCCTCGCAGGAGGTAGGCGGACCACATTGCAGAAGTGCTGGTATATCCCAAGGGGGGTACCTTCCACCGGGAACTCCGCGCCCTACTCTTGACGATAAGTGGATTAAGGGTTCTTTAGCGTGCACTACCCCCAGCAAGGCAGCACACGGGCCCACCAATTTAACGCCTCATCCGACAGGCGGAGCAGTGACCCTA
The DNA here is from genome assembly GCA_030248195.1 of Trissonchulus latispiculum. Taxonomy (NCBI): domain Eukaryota; kingdom Metazoa; phylum Nematoda; class Enoplea; order Enoplida; family Ironidae; genus Trissonchulus; species Trissonchulus latispiculum. The sequence goes on along the minus strand of JASAND010015010.1, from coordinate 35,640 downwards.
AGCTTCTTGCTCAAGGAAACAATGTAACGTCATTATGGCTAAGGCGGGAATCGAACCTCGGACCTTTGGATCCGATGTCCGGCGCCTTAACCATTCGGCTACACGGTCACTATGGTAATGTTCTCCCGTTTCGTTGGGGGGGTCGTCCAAATCGACAGCGAATACCCCCCGCTCCGTTTGGTGGGGGGAGGTAGCCAGAAAAGAGGTCCCCGTTTGGTGGGACGATTGACCCTGTTGACCCCCCCCCACAAACGGGGAAACATTCGCGTATTGTGGTCGGAGTACCGTCACGCAATGCCAAGAAGAAGAGCCCTGTAGTGGCTCACTCTTCTTCTAATATATAATAGAATTATCAACTCTTGATAATATGCTAACTTACAAGCAACCTAAAGTTTGGAAAATTTTTACCACCTATTTATAGAAAACTTTAATTCTGGTGAGACCCTGGAGAATTAACGCTAATTGTGTCATAGATTCGCCGGGTCCTTCGTGGTGCAGCTTGGACCATAGACAATACAATATAAGCTTGGACGTAAAAACACAGCACTACTTTCACTACTAGGACGGCGCAATACACAAACCAGACTGCTTAATAGTTTTCTGTACGGTGTCCTTTTAGGCGCCTCTCTAAAAATGACTCGCCAGCCTCGCTAGTGAAGAGGGGGAGGTAAGTATGCGGAGACATCGGTTTGTCGGTCAGACAACAGGTGGCTTATTAGAAAATTTCAAAAACAAAACTATTCACGAAATTTCGTGCTTTCGATCATACCTAACTAACCTACAAATACATGAAACCAAACGTAACGTAATAATGCTGCTTTCCCAGAAGACTCTTTTGAAAAGTCTGTGCAGTGTGAGGGTCGTAAAACTATTAAGCTCTATCCTAAATACCCTAGGTTGACTTAGGCAGTGCACTTGTGCGTTGAAAGTTTTACACTTTTGATTCCAATTCCGGTTAAAGTTCATTCTACTGAAGAACCTGTAGCTCAGTTGGCTGTAGTATCTGCGCGTTTAAAACAAGGAAACTGCAGGTTCATGTCCCGCCAGGTGGCCGAACTTATACGCGCTGTCTGGTGTGCAACTTTCTTTCATTCTTTAATTACATACCGGTTTTAGAAATATTCTATGCAATAAAGCTTACCACATTGTTGAGATCAGGATATTTCGTGATTTCGCTTTTCTTAAAAGGATTGATATTGCAAACCGAAACCAGCGGAAATGGAATCCTCGTATGTGGCATTGTCTAAAATGAAATCCAGGAAAAAGAATAAATGCCGCGAATTCAATCAACCAGGGAAATGGAAGTCTTTAGAATCCAGTTGATTCCAAACATCTACATTAATTAACTCATATTAACTTCTATTTCTTTACGATAGCATATAAAATAATTCCACTTATATGTTTATATTTCTGCCATTTGCCGAGTACAGCATAAACGCCATAGTAAATCGTGAGTCATTTCTGTTTCTCAGCTGCGGAATTATATTCGAATACTTAACTTTTGAGTACCAAAAACCGTGGTTACTTTCTTAATGTCGTCAAAAGGCCTAACCTTATTTTTGCTATTATTTTATGTTTTCGGACTTTGGCTGACTACTTTAGTGGCATGGTTCAAGAAACATATTTTTTGATCTCTAGGGAAATCTTCAAGCTTTCGTGGGAATATTATAGATTGAAAGCAATTAAACATCCAATTTGTCGTAAACCATTTGCTGAATACAAGCTGCAAAAGGTATTTCAAATTTTTATTGAGGGCGCGCAACCTTAAAATTTAAAATTTTGGTACCCTAAGATTTTTCGGATTAAAATCTGATTGCGAAATCAAAATTTTAATAAAATTGCTTTATGTGGGCGTCACTAAGCTCTGCTCTATATGCAACTCTGACGTTACTTTCTACCACACTACTTTACCAAGTTACTTTCTATTGCAGTGTATAATTATCCCTTTTGTGTTTACACATGATGACGCAAACATGGATATCTCTCATAACTTTTGATTTGTTATTAGTAAAGTTGTCACATTCCATTTTGAAAATAATTACATTGTACTTAGGGGTGCAATTATTAAGAAGTACAAGATTCAGACGTCTTAAAGCAGACTAAGACGTCTTAAAGTTTCTGAATAAGAATAAGAATCAAATCAGCCGCTGATTGACGTTTAACTTAGCAGTTGCCTTCTGTTGTGTCACTTTTTTATGTTGGCAAGAGGTCACCAAGGTGTGACAAACACATTGTATGTATATACGCATAATGTATAAACGCATATGTGCAAGTGGTTTATGCATATACGTACACATCAGCTGAGTCTATATGCACAATGTGTTTGTCACAGCTTTTTGACCTCATGCCAACATAACAAAAGTGACCCAGCAGGGGGCAACTGCTTAGTTAAATGTCAATCAGCGGCGTAGTTGAAACGTCTTATTCAGAAAGTTTAAGACGTCTTATCCAGTTTAAATCAGAATCTTGCACGTCTTAATAATAGCACCCGTTGCTTACTTTTTCATAAATGTCGCATCAAACACAATTGTCAAACCTAGAAAAATTTATTTCCTTAAAAATACCCACTTTTACAATCTCGAAGTCGTTTCCGGCTTGTACCGACTTGAATATAAGAAATAGCACAATGGTTCCAAGCAAAAATGTTCATTATAGTGCCCTCTTTCCCACCACAATAACCAATCCTTTACACCTACTGCGGACTGAGAGAGCAATGTGTTTTGCCCTAGTAAGAATTACCTGTGCTATCTCGTCACCTAAAGGTGCGTGATTGGTCGCAAAAGGTTAAAGGCCGCCAAAATAAAATTTAATTGATTTAAACTGGTCGTAAACCAATAATTTTAATGGGAGCTGTCCATACGTGTGGTTGGGGGGGGGTTCCCCCCCCCCGACTTGAGCTCACCCCCCCCCCCAGAGGGGACCCTCACCCCCCAGAATCCGGATTTTTCCAGTAAAGAGCCGGAAAAATCCGGTTTTTCGGCGGCCTTCGGCCGCCCTTCACCCCCCCAAAACTTTCCCTCCTGCACATGTCTGGAGCTGTCTTAGTGCCAAAATATTTTAAATGCAGATTTTCTGTGAACGCGGCACTAGTCCCACTGGCCCAGAACAGCCATTTTTACACTACTAATAGAAAAAACTTCGCACATATTATCTGGCTCCGCTTTAGCATTCTGGGACCTTAAAAATCCAGTTCTGTGTTTCTCGTGCCCGACACTGAACGAGTCAGAATGCTGGGCTCATTCCATTGCACAGGCGTGTGTTCACATTTCCTCTGCGTTAAGCGAGACATGTCCTATTTCATCATATAATTTCTTTTATTTTCTTTTATCGCCTTATTACCGCGGTCACGATCATCCTGTTGTTGTGCCTGAAATTCGATATAACTCCCGAAATCTGAGCGACACAATACGTAGCTGCGCATAAGGCAATGCAACTCCAAAAAAATTGATCGGCGGTGTTCCTTCGCAGCAGAACAATTTGCAGGCCGTGTATGGAGCACGACTCCATAAATCTTCTGTTGTCTTCTGAAGCTGCTGAAATTATAAATATGAGCAAGGGTACGTAATATATAAGAGTGTAATAGCTGGCAGGCTCTCTCTTATCAGCTGCAGCTACATGCTTTGCTCGCCAAAGGCTGACCCCCAGCCACACATGTGTAAGCTCACTTCAAAGAAATTCGAACGGCATCCATGCATTCTAATGCTCGAAGCAGACACAAATAGACGCAAGCGGACATAAGCACTAACACTTAAAGATAGAGCGAGTGAGCGTATAGAATCATGGACTGGATACTGATTCGTGGTGGGTCACTAGGTGCACGTTTGTGAGAGGGGTCAGCCGTTGGCGTGCAGAACATGTAACTGCAGCTGTTAGACTGCCGCCAGTTGTCACACTCTTATATATTGTGTCCTGATATTAGGTATATACTAATGGAAAAGGTGTTCTGAAGGTGGTGATTCCTTTTTGGCATATACTGTTGGTTTACGGTTCAAATCAGGATGAGGTTTGATGGAACTTTACAAAATAAGTTCTTTTAGCAGTATAACACCCTTGGCGCAATCCCGCTGCAAAACTTCGACGTCTCGGTTCAGGGCGGCTTTTGCCGATTTTTGACATTGCTAGATGGTTGCCACTTACTAGACGTCTTTTACACAACAATACCCAGGGATCCTTTTTAGTTGCCCCGATTGCTGCTTTCTAGTTAAGTGGTCGTTTGCCAAAGGTGGGAAAAGTAGGCAAAATCCAGATTGCGCATACATTTTAGTTAATTTCGTTATAACGAAGAGCGGTTTCATAAAAGTTAAAAAGGGTCCCCAGTACATAATAGTGCAATCGAATGATTTGGTTGACACCTCATGAAAACATTTACGTTACTCTGCAAAAAATCTGGAACATTAAATTACATCGAAAACGCAGTAAAATAATTTTGGAGAACTAAAGTTAAGTTCACTGTATTCATTAGAAAGACAACATGTTAAGCTCCATTTCGATATAAAAATGGCTTCTTAACTCCAAAGAATGAATGAGTAATTAATAGTTCAAAGTTGATGTCTCCAAAAGGAATCACCGCCTTTAACGGTCACCTTCTTTCTAGGGGCAAATTCATGAGGTACTCAGTGAATAAATTCCAGTATTTGTAGACGCGGAAGAGTGTGAAGACAGCTAGTGGGTGTCAATTAAATTTCAAAGGAATTTAACTACTCTAATCATTCCATATTCCACTAGCAAAATTCCATAAAGCCGATACCCGTTTGGGCGGGGGGGTCGCTCAAGCAGGCTAAGCTTGGCTCATTCTGATGACCACTTTTTGTGACCCCCCCCCCCAAACTGAGGGGGGATTTCTGCAATCTGATTGGCTGGTGGCTACTGTCTCCCCCCCCCACCAAACGGGGACCTCTTTTTGGCTACCCCCCTCCCCCACCAAACGGGACCTTTTTTGGCTACCCCCCACCAAACGGAGGGGGGTATGCGCCATTGATTTGGTCGGCCCCCCAAACGGAGGAATATTCGCGTATTGTGGGCGGAGCACTGTTACGCAATGCAGTGAAGAGAGGCCCTCTAGTGACTTACTCTTCTTCTTAATAATAGTGCAATTATGCACTCTTGGTTTCAGCATTAGCGATTATGGTGCTTTTTGTTCGAGCTCAGTCTGTGTTTCCAAAACAAATTATTACAAAGCAGCAATTGTGAAAATTTAAATATCTAAATATATAGAGTGAATATTTCGTCGCTTCATGTGCTGAGACTTACCCTCAGCTTATCTACCCATTTTATATCTTATTTCCAGCGGACGATGTTATCAACGTCTAAACCCGGGTTAACTTCATGTGTTAAAGGTGAGGAATCATCTTTAAAGATGGGGAATCATCTGGGTAGCTTACATGGCACCCTATTTTGGTTTGGTAATGTTTTCTGTGAAAACATATCAGAGTAGAAATTTGACAACCCTTGGCAGTCTTATGATCTCTCTTTTCACCCACTACAAGATGCATAATTTACTCATCTAAGTTTTCGGAAACAGTCGTCTTGGTAGTTTTTTAAGACATGTATACCAGTTTTATCTAGACGTGATTGGGAAGTAATGTAGTTTCCTTATTCTTAGTTATCAGGATAATTCAGCAGCTGATAGAAAATGTATAGCAACAAAAGCTTATTAGAAAACTAAATGAGCGTTCAGTGCTGATTATTGCTGAGATAGCATATTGCATCCAAATGCGTTGAAAAATGAACTAGCATTCATCCATTATATAGGTGCTTTTTTATGAACACAATGCCGAAACCCGAATCCCAAAATATCTGCTTCGGGGCATCGGGTAAGGGCATACCACTTTCATCTGTAACACTGACAAACTCAGCTCTAATCAGCTGATGCAGTGAGTAACAAGCTTATTTGCATGAATGGGTTGCCGCTGTCATTTTTCCTCTTACAAACAAGAAATTTTCCCGATCCAGTACCACGAAATCCGTAAATTTTCCGGAAATCTCTATTTCGGTTTCGAAATCAGCGTGGTCGAATTACCCTATGGCCAACTTTTGAGCGAAATAGAAGACAAAAATTTTTTGGTCCAAAATCCGGGTTTTCGGGAATTCCCAGATTTTCAGTTTTTCGGCCATAACTTTCGCTAGACGCATTTCCGGAGAATGTCGCAATAAGTAAAGTTGTTCAGCTCGGCGAGCTCTTTCATTTGAGTACCATATTGACCACTTTTGGAGAAATTTTTCAAAATCCGGAATCTTCCGGGTCGAATATCTCGAAATCCGGAAACTTTCCGGAACTTTCGATTTCAGTTTCGAAATCAGCGTGGTCGAATTACCCTATGGCCAACTTTTGAGCGAAATCGGAGACAAAACATTTTTACGTTTCCCTTGGTCCCCCCTTACCATTCTAAAAAATTCCGGGTACCGCCATTTCCGGAATCCGGGAATTACCGAACTGCCCGCGCTTCCGGGAGCACTTTAGGTCACCCCCAACTCCCACTGGAAATTTCAGCCGGATCGGTCCAGCCAATCAAAAGTTAGAGGGGGGACAAGAATCCGGAGAAGAAATAATAATAAGAAAGAAATAACGGACATACTCAACACAAAGGGTTGCCTTTTTGTGAAAAAGCGGCAACCCAATAACACAAGAAAATGGAAAATGTAGCAACTACGATGCTTTTGCTAGCAGTGCCTATTAGGTTCCATAATTTGCGCCAGCACTCACAATTATGCTATAAGAACTAAAAAGAGGTTGGGTAATTGAAGTGCAGTAAAAAGCTGGCTAAAATTGCTGAAGTCAATTTATTTAATGTTCATCGGAATAAGCGTTACTATGAGCATTTCTATGATGCATTGCTTGTCTATTGTGTACAGAGATTAGCAAGATGACACAGCTTCTTTGGTCCAATTGCTCTTTTCAGCAACCATGAAAAAGTAGAGCTTTCTGTTCTGTGCCTCTCCAATAAGTTAAACAAATCAGAAAACGTTACACTGAATTCTGTGGACTATAAACATGTACAGATATTTACTACGAACAAGTACAAAATCAATACTGCTGAAGACCAGTTGAATATCTGCATTTTATTCGTTCATTGAACACATTTTGACATTAGAATCTATTAATTTCAAATTCAAAACTGGAAGATAGATTCGTTTTAGTTAAAAACAGTCAAAGACGAGGAACACCCAAACCGTCATAGTAGTATATGAGGCAGATTTCGACCCCCACTCTCGGAAGGAATCACCTTTGACCTCCACTACTGCCAGGTCCATCTTCCCTTACTTGGTCGCGATTCGTACCACTGTACTTCCGGTCATACTCCTAGTACTTACACCCCGTTCCTGCATTTGCTAACCACATACCTTCACAACCAGGGTTTTTTTGGTTTTCGGATTTGCGTCAACCTTGCGTCCGGCTAAATTTAAGTTGCGTCCCGTTATGAAATTTTGCGTCCAGGCAGAAATCTTGTTTTAGCGTGTTTTTAGTGCAAAAATTGTTTTATTTATAAAAATTTCGATAATTTCTTTAGTGCAAAGCTATTTAGACTATTTAGAAAGCTGATGCTGCTTAACAGTAATGCACGATTACAGGATTACCTACCAAGAATATAGATGCGTCCAACATACACGACGGGGGGTCAGGGGGCGGAGCCCCCCAGGGACCGGTCCTATCAAAACGTGGTTAAGCTTAACCCGGGTTAAGCCTCATTTTGGGGTTAACCCCAAAATTTCAGGGTTGGGTTAACTCCGGGGTTAAGGGGGGGCTACTAAAATCGACTTGCCCCGACTTTGTCCGATTGGCCTACTTTTTGGCGAAGATATAGAGCATGGGTGTGGTCAAAGGAATATCGGGTACTGAGATCGTAGCTGCCTTCCAGCCATGTGCAGCCGTCGCGTTTATGTGCCCGACCCCCCATTTTTCACAACTACCAGCATAATTAACTAAAAATTTCTACTGACTGCTAGGCCTAAGCTTCAAAGCTACCATTCGCCAATATGATTTGACACACACGCCCCTACCTGCAGAAAAATACTAGACGTCTGTATCTTATCTGCATCTAAGGGAATTACTCTTCAAAGTTGAAGTTTCGGCAAAAATTTAAAAAATTTTGACTAACGAAAGGAAAATTTTATTACTGGTGCGAGATATGCTGCAATTTGGCATAAAAGGAGGCCCTATAGGAGTACTCATTTGTGCCAAATGGCAAAAAATTCTGCCGCGTGAAAAAATTTTTATGTCAACTTTAATCTTCAAAAATTGCCGAAACCGCCATTTTCAGCATGTCGGATCCTGTGTAAAGGCTTTCTGCAGCCATAGAAGTCGCAAACCTTCACTAATCGAGCTGAAATCGTTTGTGGGTGTGTTTTCGACCTCTCTGAGTTCAAATATCTCAAAAAATTTTAATTTTAAAAAATTTGATTTTTTTCGGTTTCTGGGGTACCATTGCCCAAACAAGGCATTTTTGGTAATTTTTGAAGACTAAAGTTGGCATAAAAATTTTTTCACGCGGCAGTATTTCTTGCCATTTGGCACAAATGAGTACTCCTATAGGGCCTCCTTTTATGCCAAATTACAGCCTTATATCTCGCACCAGTAATAAAATTTTCCTTTCGTTAGCCAAAATTTTTTAAATTTTTGCCGAAACTTCAACTTTGAAGAGTATATAATTCCCTTAGATGCAGATAAGATACAGACATCTAGTATTTTTCTGCAGGTAGGGACATATGTGCCAGATCATATTGGCGAATGGCAGCTTTTAAGCTTGGGCGTAGCAGTCAGTAGAGATTTTTAGTTAATTATTTTGGTAGTTGTGAAAAATGGGGGGTCGGGCACATAAACACGACGGCTGCACATGGCTGGAAGGCAGCTAAGATCTCAGTACCCGATATTTTTTTGACCACACCCATCCTCTATGTCCTCGCCAAAAAGTGGGCCAATCGAACAAAGTCGGGGCAAACCTTTAGTAGCCCCCCCCCCTTAACCCAGCCCAATCAAACGTTTTTGGGGTTGGGTTACGCTAACCCGGGTTTAAACGGGGTTAACCCGTTTTTAGGTTTAGGATGTTCGAAAAGAGCAATCGGGGTTAACCCATCTTTAGCAAAAGGCTGTTTCAAGATAGCAAAACGGGGTTAACCCGTTTTCAGTTGCAGGCTGCTTAAAGTGCTTGACTAAAGTCTGACCAAAAAATGTGTGTACAAAATCTGTAAGGCCTCCAGTGAACTCAATATACGACATAACCCCATAAAACCATATATTTTCGGAATCCTTACAGCGAGACAAACATTTTTATAAAGTTTAAAATTTTTTAAAATTTCAAAAATTTTAAAATATCGGTTTATCGGGGAATTTTTTCGGACCGTTCAAGCTATTTGGCTCATTCTTTCAGAAAAATTTTCCCGTCTGAAGACGCATCGATTGACACAAGAACGAAAAAATCGGTTGAGAAATAAGCATTTTATTTCAAAATTTCGTTTTAGCATTTCCTTTGATATTTGCCGCTTTTTGCAAGTTTAACTGGTTATTACTCGCGACTCGCTCAACGGAAAATTTTTTCGAGTAGATTTTCAGGACCGCCTAGGCGCCCGCTTTTTCTAGATTTATGTGAGATTTCAAAATTTGAAACTCGGTTTTTTTCGAAAAATACCACTTCTTGACCCAAAATTTCGACATAGCGAGTCTAACAAAAGTGAGTAAAAATTACATAGTCATAAAGTTCAATCTAAGCTGAATCCAACAATATAAAGTTTTTGTGGCTACGACTTATATTGCGTCGGCAATGAATTTTTAAACAATATCCCTTATTTCAGCTGGTTTGTTTGTTGCCGCCGTGATTTGACTGAAGCAGTGCAAACTAGCAAAACAAGCTGAAATAAGAGATATTGTTTAAAAACTCATTGCCGGCGCAATATAAGTCGTAGCCACAAAAACTTTGTATCGTTGGATTCAGCTTACATTGAACTTTATGATTATGTAAGTTTTACTCACTTTTGCTAGACTCGCTATGTAGAAATTTTGGATCAAAAAGTGGTATTTTTCGAAAAAAATCGAGTTTCAAATTTTTAAATCTCACATATATCAGGAGAAAGCGAGCGCCTAGGCGGTCCTGAAAATCTACTCGAAAAAATTTTCCGTTGAGCGAGTCGCGAGTAATAACCAGTTAAACTTGCAAAAAGCGGCAAACATCAAAGGAAATGCAAAAACGAAATTTTGGAATAAAATGCTTATTTCTCAACCGATTTTTTTCGTTCTTGTGTCAATCGATGCGTCTTCAGACGGGAAAATTTTTCTGAAAGAATGAGCCAAATAGCTTGAACGGTCCGAAAAAATTCCCCGATAAACCGATATTTTAAAATTTTTGAAATTTTAAAAAATTTTAAATTTTATACAAATGTTTGTCTCGCTGTAAGGATTCCGAAAATATATGGTTTTATGGGGTTATGGCGTATATTGAGTTCACTGGAGGCCTTACAGATTTTGTACACACATTTTTCGGTCAGACTTTAGATTTGCAAGTTGAAAATAGCTCAGGCTAACCCGGGTTAAGGACTTAACCCTCCTAGGTGAGGAGGGTTAAGTTTTGGCCTGCTTGACCCCGTTTTAACCCAAATTTCTAAACCCGGGTTTCATGACAGGATCGGGGTTAGCACTAACCCCAAAACAGTCAGTTAACCCTGTTGTAAAACCCGGGTTAAGCAGGAAATTGATAGGACGGGGTTTGGGTTAGTAACCCATTTTTAACCCGGGTTTGTGACTTAACCAAGGTTAAGAACTTTGATAGGACCGGCCCCAGAAGTTGAAGAATTTTTTGAAATTACAGAATAATCCGTAATGGAAATGTTTAAAAAGATATTATTTGGCGTCTATTGCAGAACTTAGTAATTTTCGATATATATATTATTGACACACATTATTCCGATATTTCAATGTTAGTTAAACTAATTAAAGTATTAAAAATTTATGAAATATTTAGGAATAGCATTGAGAAGAAAGGTAGCAAACATTAAAACATACATTGACTTAAAACATACATTAAACTTTGACAAATGGTGATCCTTGATAGCTTGATTATTGCAAATGAGTACCGGGGGGTCTGGGGGGGCGGAAATTGGAGATTTTTCGAAATTACGGATTAAATCCGTTGTGGAAATGTTTAAAAAGATTATTTGTTTGATTATTTGTTAACTGTTACATCTATTCTAACTAAAGCTCCTAACGCTAATGCAATTTCGTGTTAATTGCATCTGTGAATTCTTGAATTTTGAATAAAGTCAGTATAAAGTCAATAGAGAAGCGTGTATGCTCCGTGCAGCGTTATTCAACTGCAAAACAGTGAAGCATTTGCATTATTTTAAATTGCCATTTGTGTATATTTTGCGAAAAACGTTTTTTAGAAGAACCAAAAAATTTGGATATTCTGCTTCTGCTACAGTTACAAATTTTGTTAATTTCGGGGTTTTACTTTAGTACTAATCTTGATCCTGCCTGACCTGTTGAATGAGTACAATTTTAATGTATAAATATATATAAATGTATATAAATGCACCTAGTAATCTCTATGTATTTATTGACGTGAAATTTATGAGTTCGAAAAGATCTGATATATATGGATGCAGGTAGACAACAACTTAACAAATAACATTGAGTAACATTGAGACATGACCTTGCACCTTGGCATTCCATGACAAAGTGGGAAACACCGGGGGTCTGGGGGCGGAGCCCCCAGGACCCGAAGAAATTTTTGGAAAAAACGGAAAAATTGGAACTGGAAACATTTAAAGTTTTTGCTCTTACAAAAGTGAATTTTCTCCCGAAATAATGTTGCGTCCAGCTTGCTTCCCGCTAAAATTTCATTGCGTCCAGATAAGAAACTTTGCGTCCAGACGCACATCTGGACGCAAAAAACCCTGTTCACAACACCCTGTCGACACTTCTAGCTTTGACATCTAGTTATGCATCCAGTTTCTATCATCACCCACTCAAGTACCTTCACAACACCCTGTTTATACATCTAGTTTCCCACCCACTAACCCTAAGTTCTACGCCTAGTCCATACCCACAGTACCTGTTGCGCATACGTCCTGCTTGTTACCCTGCCACTTCCTGTTTTACAAGTTGTTGTCCTCCTTGCTTTACACCCAGAACCTACTCTTGCCAGTCAAATACATACACAACACCTGGTAGATACCCCAGTATTTTAAGTCCGCTACACCTAGGCCCTTCATTGGACCACTCTTAGCGTACACTTACTCTGATTTGATGTTGTCTTACTTAACTTCCTACCTGAATTTGTCTTAATCCTTCTTGGCTTACGTCAATTATTCATCCATTCTGCGTTTATTATCCTAATCACTCCTAAATTACACTGAGCAGAATCCAGGTTAATATAATTTACACCGAACTTCCTCCATCCGGACATTTGTGGACATCTATCCCTACCTTGGTTGTTTTGTGGCGTTCGCTACTTGAGGCTTAAGTAACTCCTACTACTTACAGCGACCCTTTGTTTTGGACATTTTCCAGAATCCTTACCTGACCTTTCTTGCTTAACCTTAACTTTCTTCAGCGCAGCTTTCGTATTCCGAGTAACTCCAAATTATAGCTCAGATCCTGCTCCGAGCATACTCCGAGCCTGCTCCTTCCGTTCTTGCTCCTTTTATGTTTTAATTTTGTTTAGCTTTTTATGTCTTAGTACACTTTTTGCACTTCTTGTATTTCTTGCATCATCCCGGCACTGCCAGTTTATCTTTATCTTTCTTATCTCCGCGATTTTTAGGGGAGTCACTTATACACCTAGTATATCTACTTCCAGTCCAAGTAGTCTAAGTCGTCGCATCGGATTATACACGAATCTAGAAAATGACTAACTTCGAGTACTTGCACTGGAAGTATACATAGTATAAACCGATAAGCACGTTAAACCTGCAATACTGGTTTCATTTCGAGTATTAATCACTCTGACAGATTATAATGTTTTAATTACCTAGTTCATATTTCAATGTGAAAATAGCACATATTTTTGGGGTGTTTAGCATTGTAGGAGCAATTGCGAAATTTTGGTGTTGAAAACTTCGATATGATAGTATTGGCTTTTACGTTTTTAATTCTGACTGGAGTCTGAAGAGCTGAATGTATATACAGAAAATTACTGTATTTAGCGTACAGTGAGACATTTCTCTGTTTGGAAGCTCTATCTTCAACTTCAGCATAGCTTAGGGTTGATTGTTTGTTCTCGGATATGCAATAGCAATTATTTAAATTAACCAACTGCCAGCTTTTTCGCAGACTTGGCTGTCGCCAATCGTAGCTGATCGCATATATTTGAGCACCCTTACTACTTGAGAGCAGGGAAACGGTGGAAAAGGGTGGCCAGCTGGTATAAGCTTCAACTTATTCCCGTTCACTTCAACAAAATTGGCAAGCTAATGATTGTTATCACTGCAATTTAAACACCGAATTTGGAATAAGAAAATGCCCATGACATGACAGTGTTGTAAGGAATAATGTCCCTTTTGGGGCCTGCTTGTTGAGTTTCATTTTCAATGTGCGCTAGGTGGTTGAGTTGGTTAGTTGACGTTAGTTGGTTGAGTATTTATAATGGTTGAACCAGTATATAAGCTATAATCAATGTTGTCGGTATAAAACGGGCAGCTTTGTCAAATTTAGAATTATTGCCAACTCTTCCACTGCCTTGTTAGAACACGATTCTCTGTCCGGCTCCTTTACTTTGGACATATATCTGGCCACATGGGTCTAATTTGTTTCAGACGCAGTTTTGTGTGCTACACATGCATACCTTTCCATTTCAACACAGCCATTTTAAACATGTGCTAATTTGTTATTGTACTTGTTGGTTAAATGTCAGCTTTTCACCATCGCAGTAGTCTATGCTCAACGTCCGGGATCGTGGCTCAGTGTTAGAGCGTGTTATGAGTAAAAAGCTAATGTAACTAGTTATGAAATGAAAGTTTGATTTGTACCAACTATATAACTGCATTGTACCTTTAGTGTTGTCTGTATCTTCTTCCGTGAAGCGTTGTCTAAGCTTTTTGTTGCATGATAGCCCACAAACAACAGGTTATGGACTCAGCCAGCTCACGTTCATTCTGCGCCACTCTTTGTGAAAGTTGGATCATTGTGGTTATCCACCCGCTCAGATTGGAATAAGTAATCTGCTGACTGGCGAATTTGTCGGAGTCGGAATTACTATATACTATATTTTATACTCGTTGCCATGATAATTATATGAAGAGTCGCACGTTCTTCATGTGTTGCCTACAGCAACAGAGTTTCTTGTAGTCAGATAAGCAGAACTGTGCGCTGCGCAGCTGACCGCCTTGGTGGTGTTGCATGGATTGAATGAAATCCAAAGCGAGATATACTCGCATAGGAAGGCTACTTGAAACATTGGGCATGAATAAATGGTGTTGGAGTAGAACCTGAGAGCGCAGGTTCTCATGCCGTTGTAGTTGGTTTGCGACAAGGATGTATTTCGTGTGGAACAAATTAAAGTTATATAAATAATGCAAACAGTTTCTTGTGTCAAAACCAACAGAGTAGACAAGTAAAGTTGGCATCAAGGAAGCTGAGCTGTCATACTACACTTGGTGACCGCTTTATAACTAACTCGCTGTGCTACATTAAATATGTAGAACCGTCTGTGTTATATGTCAGTAATCTTTTTTTCTAACAACCATAAACAGCATTGCGTTCCACTCAGGGTCTGAGCCTCGGTGGTTCCATCACGCCCTGGAAATTTTTCTTTACATCTTTCACATCCTGGTTTCAGATTTCAACATTTGGGGACCGTACCGTGGCGTCACCGCTCTGAGTAGATGAAGTAGTTTGTGATGCCTGGGAATTATGGAATTGCAAGTCATTGAGCTAGTTGGTTTTGTTTATATGGTTGTCCTCGTGGTGAAAAGTGACCTCTGTGCTCACACTCATTTCAAAAGAGTTTCGGTACTAATATCGTCATAACATTGTGCATGAAACAGGTTCTGACAATGATGTTTGAACCAAACAATAAAGCTGTTAAGAAAAAGGTAATGAAAATCCAAACTTTGGTGGCTGTTGGACACTGAAGTGAATAAATGTCTGTTATTCGATTCGGCGATAATTCCGACACTAAGTAAAACACGGTAACCTAATCATAAAAGGTCTCACCTCGTCGAAAGCAACCCATACACAAAGAATAGTTCTTACCGATGGATTAGTTAGTAATTAGCAGTGCGAACATTCAAAAATTACAACTTATTGTTAATTTAACATCTATTTAGATAAAATCAAACCTGAAAATAACGTAAATCAGTTTAGATCTTTGCATTTTTGATTCTGGTAGAAAAACCTGGACAACAAAATACATGAGTAGTTCATATGAGAACTGTTGCTTCATTTTCCTTCAATATTTTTGAATTAAGCTTTTGTCGACTGGGAAATAATTTCCCAGAAATCAACTTTAGCAAACATTTATGACATAGGTTTCCTAAGACAATTCAACTGATTGTGAAGTAAATATAAGGTATATATTAGGTGATGAGTTTCTTTAATGCGATACTCAAGATATACAGCCGCATTCCATACTTTGTGACTGCAAGTTTAAATAACACCATATCCAATCCTCATTACCTTAGAAGTGACAATCAAATCGAAATGAGTTAGTGAACTGCACCATGCCCAGAACCAATTATTTGGGACAGTAAATTATCAAATGCTGTTCTCATAACAGAAATGCAAGTTTTCCGAATTTTGGCAGAAAATATCATATAAAGAACGAAATTGTAACAATGCACCAGTGCATCAGTAATATAGCTCGTCTCAAGAAGAATTAGCATGACTTTGTAAAGTAGCACCACAAGTTCCGGGGGCTTTTCCAGGACTCCATCAAACAAGTAATTCACATGGGGATAGAGAGCAAGTAATCCGACATAGACAATTGTATTGAGTGTTACAGGAATTGCTAAACACAACTGCAAAATACACAATTGCTGATCCTGTTTCAGTTTTTTGGCAGCCGTGGTGTTCATTCCCCAAACCTTGATCCGCCGTTGGTGAAAACCCCACAAAATTCCACCCGTCAGAATAGTAATACAGCCTATCTTAGTCAATTCCAAAATGTCTCTAATCCAAGCATATGTTCGGAAATAGGTACTCTTTCCAAACCAGGTCAGTTTTCTCACAAATTTTCTTGATGCAAGCATTGAGTCTACTATTTCATATTGGAAAAAGTCGGGTACATACAAACAAATACAACTAAGGCAAAATGCAGCCGCTACGTTAACCACCCTTTTAGTGTTAATCGTTTGAAATCTGCTCGGTAATTGTACAGCAACAAATCGCTCTATAGTTACAGCCAAGGTTAACCAGTCAGCCACCTTGCCCAGGCCAATGCCGAAACTGGGATACAAGTGATTCCAGCAAACTGTCCAGATATAACTGTTTCTGTATGCCTTCATGAAGAGTTGCCTGAATCCTGCTTCCATGTAATACAGAGTATGAACTAGTTCGACGTAGGCAATCGCCATTTGATAGGTGAAGCTGAGCTCCTGAAAGGTAGGCATTTATCAGTATTATTCCACCCACAGAAATGCTTATATTGATGTTAAATGTTGTTAAAAATTAAGTTGAGTTAAATAAAATAAAGTTAAATTAAGTTGTTAATGTTAGATGTAAAGTGCTACTTGTAGACATTAAATGCTATTGCTCAATCAATACTTAATTACGCCTGCTATACAAGTCTTGTGCAGAGATTGTCGTTTAGAATAAATAATTAAAAAGAATAAGGATTTAACTACAAAAAACTGGAGACGAATAATTAAAATGGTCCTCACAGCTGATTAAAACACATTGACCCAAAAACTGGTAAGGATTGTATAATCGGCATTTTCGGGAAGCCTTTCAAAAGTGAGCTGGTTTTAGATTTGTTTAAATGATGTAGAATCTTATCTTGCTTGGTCGGAGATTCCTTCTGAAATTGTTGACTTAGAGAAGAACCCTGTGGCGGCCGCAATTGGCACATTCTTAGAACTGCAATAGCAGCTTATCATTTAGTAATACACGCATATTGAGAAAATATAGCTATAAATAAATGGCACATACCTTTTTGAGAACCGATTTCTTCAATGTAATCAAAAGCATGACAAACCCAATCATACCAATGGCAGCTGAAGCTAGCAAAAACAGTCCTCGCTGCTTCGCTCGACCAACAAAGCCCTTAAATGCTTCTCTTTGCAGGCCGACATAGTAGCAATATTGACTTAGATTTAGAAAAAGTAGATCAGAGCGATTAGCAGTCAACCACTGAGCTGTGCAATTCATTTCCGCAAAGGGCTGTGAAGGCGTGCATGAAATATCTACGACTGAAGACTGTATATCAGAAATACGAGCCTTTTATTTTCCGCCTGCATTCATTGTGCTGCAACCTCTGCTTTGCCTTTATTGTACAGTTCGCTATTAATTTGATCCCAGCAGCATTATTTCTTTCTGACGAAATATTTCAAGCAGCCACATCTCTGGACTTTCTTACTGTACCTTTGTAGCGCTTCTACCAGGGCTGGCGGATCAGGAAGAAACCAAGGACAAGCCCGAACGGGAGGCGTCAGGCACCCTCGTACCCACGAAACCAGGACCTAGAAGAGAGAAGGGAAGAGGGAGGTTCAGCTTTTCACTCACCATTGAAAGTAAAGAATTGGTCCCGCCGGGGATCGAACCACGGCCCTTCTGCTCTAGAGTCAGACATGCTAAACCACTACACCACGGGACCATCAGCTGAACTCCCATTGCAGGCTTATCAATCTTTCCTATGCCTGCTTCCCTTACACCTTTACAGACTTTCTTAGCAATATAGGCTGCCCATGTTTTGAACCATTCGTTTTTTGTAACAACTTGTTAGTTTGATCGTCAAAGTATTTGAATTCGGCTTAGGCCACACGGTACAAAAGCTTAGACATTTGCGCAATTTTACTAACGTATTAAAGGGACTTCGAAACTGTATTTAACAAAGAAAGCTTCTCGACGTACACATAACTAATTCCTCAGGTAATTTCTTTAAGAATTGCCTATTTGTTTATTGGATAGATGAAACTGTAAGCATGCCTAAATGTAGGAAAAGCTATCTGTTATGTGGGCTGCCATGATCTGCCGTGGTCTGTTATATAAAATAAGGTACTATACATGTTATTTTCACTTTTAGCTCAAGTACCAAAAGCATTCAGGACGCTTTATGATATAAGGTGCAAAGTGGTAGTGATTTCTGAAAAAGAATAGCGAATGGGTCTTGCATAAGACAGCAAAAGCTCTCCAAGTTAAAGTCTGACACAAAATGTGTGTACAAAATTGTGACCGTTTATACTGCATTTAATATTCATCAGAGACCCATATCATTATATATTTTCTGAATCGTCATGATTAGATTAAACTTTTTATCAAATTTACGATTCTGAAAAATTTCAAAAATTTTAAGATCTCGGTTTATCATGGTTTTTCTCAAACATTTTCAAAGATTCTCCTTAGGCGTTGGGTAACCTTGTTATTTGTTACGTAAAGACAATCCTCGAAATCCTGTTGAAATTAAGGGAATTTTGTAACTTTGTAGCGCACGCAATATACGTCGTAGCGGTAATATTTTCAGATCGTTGGATTCAGCAAAGATGGAATATTTAACATGACTTACCTACACGTAATTTTTTGCTACCAGTGTATACCGTTCGCTCAGAAATTTCAAGCAGAGCGGCTGCGTCTTGTTTTCGGTAGTCACTTTAGCTATTCTTCTTCTTCTTCTGTCTTCCTGGACCATTGAAATCAATCAATTTGGCTGGGGCAGCTGAAATAAGGTGTGATTATAATAGATGTCAAACAGAGTTAAGTGAGATCAGTGGAACAGAGATAATAACTCCGTTTTTAACATTTCACCAGTTTGTTTTGAGCCTTCAAAATGGACTTAATTGACCATGTCTGCCATGTCCATTATTCAATGTGCCATTGGCAGCTAAGTCTACATAATCTTCGCCAGCCATTGCGACAAAGAACGTTTGGATGGCTTAAACTCAAAACTCTTAAACTCTAACCCTCACATTTTTAAGCTCAGCTATATAGAAAGCTTACGAGTTTGAAACCAATATCTAAAAGGCAACACAAAAATTGCACTTAATCACTAGTCTTGTTAAAATGGTGGTTCCAGGACCACCCGGGGCCGGACCCCGCCCGCCACCGCCACCGGTAGTGTGCAGATGTTTTATGAAACTGGTAAATCTGGAAAAAAGTTAACCAGACGTTTTTGCACAAAAAGTTTTGAAAACGTTTTAAAAGTTGTGAAAGTTTAGGAAAAGTGTTAAATGTTGTCTGTAGTTAACTAAAAAATATAGTTTTTTAGGTATACAGGTAGCAAATGGTTTCAAATAGTGTTAAGAACAAGTTTGTAAAAAGTTGTCAAGGGCTGTAAAATGTTTCAAAAGAGTTTTAAAACGTTATGGTCCAATTAACAAAGCGTGAACCTCAACTGACCACTCTTAACCAGGAAAAATAACAAGAACTGAGGTTTCTCACTGGGTTGTGCTAATCTTGACTACACTGCACTACCAGAATGTAGGCATTGGTTGCCAAGGCAACAATTGCCATGACAACAATTGCCACGACAACGGCTAAACCAAGACCCCTGCCAAAAGGTCTCATCAGACGGCTAAGCTACCGTTACGCTAAGCTACGATTTTTTCGAATATCTTTTCTTTTTGTTTTTTTTTATTTTTTCAGATACTCATACACATTGATTCATATGCACACATTACAGTGCAAGACTGAATGCAGTCAAATTCATTAGACAAATCTAAAATTAAAATCCTTCAAGACTTATTATTCCTCTTATTTGCCTCAAATCTACACATTTCAGGTTCATAACATGATATCATAGTGTATCCTTAAATAGCATTCACAATCATAAAAATTCCACCTGCTCATCCTTTTAAATAGCAGATATACGACACTCAACACTCCTGGGTTTGGAAAAAGAGATGGTTTGGCTTGTCACATGAAGAACAAAGACGAAAGTATTTTTCGCGTTTACGCACTCAATGAGAGTTACTCTTTGCTGCTCTGATCTACTCCAAGGCTGCTCCAAGCTGACACGGAGCCTACTCCGAGGCTGCTACTGTTCCGTTATTCTGGGCATTTTTCTATCGAAATTAATAAAAATGCATAAAGCAGGAAGCAGACATTTAACAGCCACATCTAGCTCTAATCACGCTCCTGTAATCAGTGCGGGCTGATGTTTACATTAGCGTTTAGTCTGCAGCAGCACGTTCAGAACGTTCACAACGGGGACTCTGAGCTAAAGGATAGCACCGAGGGGAGTAATGAATCGAGCTGTGAAGAGACATACCACACTATTGATATTGATTGAATTTTGGGATAAATTGGTGAAGCAGGCTGAGCAAAAATATGGTAGAATAATAGATAGGTTAATGTATGACTATGAGGCGGATGGACACGGTGAGGGTGAGGCAGAAGTTGACGCCTACAATGAAGTTGGACCTGGAATTCGAGCAGATTTCCACATCCTGCGCTGTAAAGCTTTTCTCGATGACCAGCTATTAAGCATATTTTGGACAAACAAACAGATTATGAGCAAAAGTATTCTAGTAAAGAAGAAGCACTGAAGCGAGTTATTGAAAAGAATTCTAACATAAGCACTGTGGTACTACCTGAAAAGGTAGCTGGCGGGAAAACAAGCGAAAACAGTGAACACAGTGATTGAGCGGAATCAGCTAAACTGGAAGTAGGCTTGGAATAGATTTTAAGTCCGAGTATGTTTGCTGATGTTTGATTATTTAAAGGCTTACTGTTGCGAACTCTTTTCCATACTTTTAGTTAGCACTACAGTATCTTTGGTGCTCTATAGTTCTGATTGCTGTTTATTTACTCATTGGTGCTGCTGACTACTCTACTCCTAAGTTACTCCCGATTACTCCCAATTTACTCCTTGTTACTCACTATATTATTATTGTTGGCAAGAGGTTCGTTTGTTGGTTCGTTTGTTAAGCGCCGCACTCTTAGTTATTGAGGCCGGGGACATCATCTGCACGAAACCGGCTGACCCCTACACAAATTAGACCCCAGTGACCCCTCCCACAAATGAGTACCTAGTGCACATTTGTGTATAGTTCACTCGCTTGTATGTTTATGCGTTGAAGCCAAAACGTTCTATCTGCAACATCTGCTGAGCTTCAACACATAAACATACAAGTGAGTGACCATACACAAATGTGCACTAGGTACTCATTTGTGGGAGGGGTCACTCTGGTCTAATTTGTGTAGGAGGTCAGCCGTTATCTTGCAGGTGATGTCCGCATCCTTAATAACTAAGAGTGTGACGCTAGTCACACTCTTAATATTATGTGCTCTTGTTGTTACGTAATCTTTTCCGTAACTTTGGTTAGAACTGCATGTATCCTTGGTGATCTATGTTACTCTTGTTTGCTGTTTATTTGCTCAGTGGTGCTCCTGACTACTCTTCAGTTACTCCCAATTACTCTACAATAGATAGATAATTTACTCCTTGTTATTGTTTTTAACAGGTTCACATCTTGTGTGAGTTGGGCGTTGTACACTTGCTATCTAAAAGAAAGAGCCGGTGAAATTTTTATGATAGTGAAAGCTGTTTAAGGATACAATATGATAGTATGTTATGAACCTGAAATGTATAGAGTTAAAGCAAGGAAGAGGAAAAATAAGATCAGACTATGTAATTCCAATACTCGGATCATGTTGTGCATCCAGTTAAATTTGTTCATAAATTAATTTTTGCATTGAAAAACTAGACTTTTAACAATTTTTTAGAACGAGAATGTTCAGTCATAACAAAGATCATCCTATTTTAGGTTCATCTTAGGTGCGTACATGAAGAAGTTTTCTTAATTCTATTCTTAATTCTGAAATCTCTGATAATTAGATTACGCAGCATTAGCATCATTACATGTCTGTACACGAATACTAGCAATGGAAAAAATTTACATTCTCAAATTCGTGGTATACTAGGTATTTCCGCTGTTTCGATGACGAAATCTGCTTTTGCTGTTTATATATCGAGACATCCTGATATACATGCGTGTGCAAGAGTACCTTGGGCAGATACTATGGTTTATAGATGATTATGCTGCTTCGCTAGTCTTGCCTGCCAGGCCTACTAAGTCATTCCGTGACGTTGCTAATTTTTAGCTCTGGGCCAGAACGGGCCAGGCCAGTATTGTATGTTATTGCCATTCAGTCCCCTATGCTAACTTTTCGCAGAAGAGGGCGATCATTTATTTTTAACTGCAATAGATTGTTTTCGTGGAAAAGATTGTTTTTGATGAATATAATTTGGCAATTATGCTAGTCATAACGGCTGTCCAATAACAGAGAAAGTTTTCTCATTTATGTGAAAGTTTGTGTGAATAAATAAATAAGTTCAAATTTAGTTTATGTGAAACCAATTATGTTGCCTATCATTCGAAAACTCGTGGCATAGTTGACTCACTCAATAGTATAACAACAAAGCTGATTGGTTGAACTAGTGAATAATGATAGCTTCGTATGTTTCCAAAATTACCTTATTTAGAATCTCGCTCCGACAGTTCAATCAGTGCTTAATTCTTACACTATTGAATCTGTCTCTTCCAGAGCTTTCGAATTATTTGCAATATGATGGATTTCAGTTGAAACTAAGAATTTCCTATTTGAAAACAAGTGTTATAAGCCGTTATAATCAATATAATTTCCAAATCGTTCATATCAGAGCAATCGCTTTGCAAGCACTATCAGCTGCAATTAGAAATAATGACAAAGAGAAAACAATGAGCCGCTTTTCTGAAAAGTTAGCTCTGGTTACACTATGACATGAGGTGGCAAACTCTGCGACACTGACAACTTGATTTACAGTCAAAGATGGTAATCTAATGCCTTCTGTAACGTATCCATTATGTATTGAAACGTTGGACAAGTATTAAATACTGCAGCACACTGTGCGTTGGTAAATTTTGTTGTAGTTTGCTTCGTCGGGTTAAATGTTTGGTACTGTCTGCGCTGGAGTAAATTGTTATTAACAATTGTTCTAATACAAAATATAAATACGGATTTGCTCAATTCCAATCACTTTCCTTTGCATGCGTTGACAATATTCTTCTGCTTCAATGTGAGCTAGGAATCAGACAAGCATGGCATACTCTTGTGAGGTCTCTTCTAAACGTTCTTGCCACAGCATTGCCGACTCTTTAGTCGACGAATATCGCATATAGTAACAATCGTAGCGGCAATTTCTAAAAGGCTGATTACTGATATTCCCAAGTTAACACCTAGAATCGCTCCCATATCACTTACAATATCAAGAATCTAAAGGAAAACAAAACAGTAAGAGAATATAATGAACACCAACTATGTCACAATCTAATTTTTATTTTGTTACTAGATGAAACTGACAAATTTTATGGTTAACGTGTGTGTGTGTGTGTGTGTGTGTGTGTGTGTGTGTGTGTGTGTGTGTGTGTGTGTGTGTGTGTGTGTGTGAGTGTGTGCGTGTGTGCGTGTATGTGCGTGTGTGCGTGTGTGTGTGCGTGTGTGCGTGTGTGTGTGTGTGCGTGTGTGCGTGTGTGTGTGCGTGCGTGTGCGTGTGTGTGTGTGCGTGTGTGCGTGTGTGTGTGCGTGTGTGTGTGTGTGTGTGTTTGTTTGTGTGTGTGTTTTTCCAGTGACTGATAGACTGTAATATGTGTAAGAAGTTACAACAGCAGAGTTACAACCAAGCTTCAGGTCAAAGCTTTTACAACAGGGGCCGATTTCATGATAAGTTACAAGTGTTACAAGCTACAACTTGTAGGCTTGTAGCTAGTTACTACAAATTGTGCAAGATTCGGTTTCATCAATAATTTCCTTTAACTTGTAACCACAAGCTACAAGTTAGAAGTTACAGGATGTAAAATGCTCTTGCTCAACTGCATTTTCTTAGCTGTTTTTTGTTTAGTTAAAGGAGCGTAATACGCTAGAGCTAATAATTACTTCTGCAGTGTTAGCTTTCGTGTTGTGTCTCATTTTTAGTTTTTTGTTGTTTTTGTAATTGCTAATTTGCCTATTGTTTTGAAGTTGATTTAATGGTTTCAAAATAGTGCTAATATATGAATTTCAATTTGCACTAGAAATGTTAAATTAGCACGTTCAAGAAAACAGTTATTTTCATGATTTTTTGATTTCATAATTTTAGAATTTCCTTATTACATTTTAATTAGGTTGATTATTTCCATCTAATGGGCTCCCATACTTCAGCCACATTTAGCCAAAAACTACAGAGTACAGTTTGTCCGGTAGCTTATTGAAAATAAACAGAAACTGACTGGATCCTTTAGTTCAACTCTTACCAAGGAAGACAGAGTTATTTGCTGGAAGTAGATTTACAACAACTGCCTAACAATTGGTATTGCTTTCCCGAAGCAAAAGGACTACACATATGTTCGAGACACATTTTGGTCAACATTCGCCGCCTAACACTAGTACTTAAGTTTCTGCATGAATATTTAATTGATACCTAACAAAGCATTTTTAGTTTTTATTTCAGTAAACCAAAACTATAAAACGAGACAGATTATCAACATTGCATGGACATGACGTATGAGCGAATTCAAGAAAGTAATTTTCGAAATTCATCGAAAACATTGGACTAAGCGATCTCTTGTTTCAGTCCCATCATTTTCACGTAGGTACAGGTAGGGAGAGTAGACTTTACTGAACTGGACAAGCTTGTACTTGAATATCTTGGGGAAGAAAGTGCAGCTGTTGCTGATTTGCCTGTCGCGAAAAGTTTCGAACCAACGCCCTCGCCAGCGTCTACCATCAGTGAAAGGGTCGCTGACAGCCCCGCCAGTGGTACTACACAGCATTCCAAACCATTTACCCCAGGCTCATCGAAGAAGCGGGTGGTTCGTTCAGACATCGTATCACCTACGGCGTTCCGATTTGCCAACGAGGTTTCCAGAGTATAAGCCTCACAAGACAACCTTCGACTTGTAAACTTGTAAGAATAATTTTAGTTGCTCGTAAACTTGTATCTTGTAACTTGTGGGTTCGTGAAACGGGAACTGGAAATTGTACTCGTAGGACACCTGTAACAACACAGCTTGTATCTTGTGCCTTGTAACTTGTCATCAACTATTAGTGAAACCAAAATTGCTTGTAACTTGTGACTTGTAGCACTTGTAACTTATCATGAAATAGGCCCCAGCACACGTTTTTTGTGAAAATAATAAAAACGCAAAACCCCGTCAGACAACTGGGTTAAAACGAGGTTTCAGCGGGTTATTTTAACAAACTTTCCCGCGGCGTTTTAGACGGGATCCCGTTTCATATTTAAACGACGTTCCTAAAATCATTTTACCGATTATTCATAATCGCCAAATGTTGGCCAATTATTCATAATCGGCAACGGCTTGTTCCCGAATATTCAAATTAACATTAAACCAAAATACAACCATCGAACTACACTAGGGTAAAGAAAATCATAAAGTTAAAGTTAAATTCGGTAGTAGTAGTAGTACGCACAACCATACATGTGCTTGGGGGGGATTTCACCCCCTCCCCCAGACTTGGACCTCACCTCCCCCCAGAGAAGTCCCTTGGGCAAAAACCCTGAAAGTCCGGTTTTCTGGCGGCCTTCGGCCACCGGTTCCCCCCCTCAAACTTCCCCTCCTGCACTTGTCTGGGCACAGCTCCACATTTGAGATTTGTAGTAGGCATCCTCTTTCTAGTTTTCCCAAAAGCAATTAGGCATATTCTGCATTCCTCAATTCTTCCTCAATATATTCTGCATATATTATATATATTCATGTTCACCAGGTCCCATTGTGAATTTCATTTTGCAGGATAGGAAAACTTGGTCCTTCTCTCTCTCACGAGATCCCCGGACTCCCCGCACCGGCTGCAGACCGGATTTTCTGCAGCCCCAATTCTGAATAGGTAGGACCTCAGCAAAAGGCACTGGCACCCCGCCCTAAGCTGAGCTTCTTTCTCCTTGTCCTTCTTCTGTCGTTACAGCGACAAATATTCAAGGTCCTGGGTTAACCATTAAAACTGTCTCTAGAATGACGTGTCCATGCTAACGCGAATCTAAAAACAGAGCTTACAACTTCGAAAATAGTTGATAGTTAACATTGACATTCTTTCAACCTTGATTAATAAAATACGTAACCATAACAGGTAAGATAAAATCACCGTTGATTTTGGAACTTCGTTAAATACGGTGCTAGCCTGATTCATGAAGTATACTTCGATCATTGCCATGGAGTTCCTTGAATATGAAATACAAGACCTCTATTGCCGCAAAATCGCAAAATATCCAATGCAGTATCTCTAATCTGATAAAGCAAGGTTCCTCTTCTGCTAACTCTTATTACTTTTTTAGCTGGCCACGAGACATTCCTTCTAGTTATGCAGTTATGCAAGCGAATGATATTTTTCATACAAACATACAGTGACAAAAACTGAAAACGCTAAGTTTTCTGGCGACATTAACAGTCAGCTGGCAGTTACTAAACCATAGAGATAACGGCAAACTAGTCGGGCCCCCCACAAATATGTTTAAGCGGTGAAAACAGAAGACATCCTAGTGAAGTGCTGCAAAGGTATTCAGGAAAGAGCTGATTTGGTTCATAAAAGGTCCACATCAAAATAAATTTAGATCAATAAATATTACCTTATGTAATCAAGGTCTTGGTCACTCATGTTAGAGTAATTCAGTGGCAACTGAAACATGTACTTTCATTTCAGTTACTTCGATTGTGCATACCTTTTGTAACTTTGTGGGGTAATACATAATTCATCACATGCACTATAAAACTGCAATGTGAGAGCACTATGTGCTTTTAATTCAGCAGACGCTCCCTAGGCTTTTGGTTAGGATTTAAACAAGTCAGAGGAATCTTATGCCGGCAACTAATTCCGTAGACGCAAACTGACTGCATAGCTGCAATTGAAAATAATTCGATAGTCTCTTATAGATTGGTTGAAATTAATCTAACTGTTCGCTTTTAGAAAAGTTTCAGTAAAAACTACAGGAATCACTTTTTTAGATGATCAATACAAAAGATTCTGTAGAAACTACAGGTTATGTCTTGCAGTTCCCACAGGAAAACATTGTAGTTTCCACAGGAGATACTTTGGTACAATTAATGGCAAGTTAGACTAGTAATTACAATAAAAACAAACACCTGTAGTTTCTACTGGTTCGCAGATTTACTTTACAGGTTATTACTCGATATGGTGATATCGCAAACCAAGTTCGACAGTGGTCTTAATTTTTCTGGCAACGCCTCAAGGAAGGCGGATATTATACATTATCCTGTGCTGTGATATGTCCAGGACCTTGAAAATGTGTGATGACAGAAATCTGAATGTGTTGACTATATTAGGAGGGTTTAGTACGAAGCTCGTTTCATTCGTTCACGCATAATATGAGCGAATCTCATTGCTCATAGCGATTGCTCATAATCTGCTGTCTTTCTTTAGTTTGCCTGTGTGCAAATTAGGCTACGTGAAGCAAACTCCATCAGAGTTAAGTGGCGTTTATAGTTGAGAAGGAAAAGTAATGAATAAAAGTGTAAACGATTGCTACGGGGAAACATTAGACTGTTGGAGTTTTAAAATTTTCTGTCGTTCAACACCCCAAGGGTGAGTTGTTTGTAACGGCCTCTCCTGTCGAAAATGTTTGCCTTGGGAGCGACCTTCCCACCACACCTGCCCCCTTTTCTATGAACAGGCCAATCCAGCGAAAATTACAGGTTTGCCTTGTAAAAACTAAAAGTTTGGTATCTCATCTTAGGATTGTCGAAAAAGTCGAAAAACAACAGTTTTCTTCAGTAATTCTTCACAGGAACTCCTGTAAAAACTATAGGATTCTTTTGTACACTCTATAGGAAACTCTAAGTAATTTTACTATTCAAGAGGACGGTAAACATACTAAATTGGTTTTTGTGACAAATGCCGGAAGCTCCGCTAGTGACTGACCGCACAGGAGCACTTTTGTAGAGAGTTGCAAAAACGAATTTTAAGTTAAAAATTTTTAAAGTTTTTTAAAAATTTTTAAAAATGTTAAATGTTAGATTGGTAAAGAGGAGCCAAGGAAAACAAATTTTTTTAAACGTTTGCTGAAAACTTGTTTACAAGGATTTTCATTAGTACAGCAAAAGCTTAGATGTTAAGTTTAAAACATTAGCTTCTGCTGAGCCAACGGAAAGTTAAATTGAAAAACGAATTTCTTCAGATTCATTCTCCAGCTCCCCGGAAAACCCCTGTATGCAAGCTTTCTGCAAAGTTTTTTTAAAGTTTTTTTAGGTTCCCCTTGGTCCCTTACCAAATTAAAATGCAAAATTTTTAAAACTTTTTAAAATTTTAAGATTTCTGAATTGTTGAAATCAACAGCCTCCAGTATGCACCCATACAAAATTTCGAAGTTACTGGTCAGAAAATGAAAAGTTAGGGCTGGGTGGAAAGTGCAAAAGTATATTTGTATATTATGTATTCATGTACATGAGTAGCGAAACTTGAGTGAAAAGCCTTTGTGAAAAATAATCTGCGCAGAAGCAGCAACCTGCAGGAAGCTGATTTTTCTGATAATTAAAGATTTTGTTACAGATTTTAAACGGAAACGCAATTTTTAACAAAATTAGCGTTTACGCACAAAATGCACAAATTCATTCTTGAGGTTCATTTTACTTATTCTGAAAACTTCAGGTTAAGGTACAAGTCACCTCAAGATTTTCTTGGAGCAAGCTCCCCCCCACGACCCGACCCCATGTTAATGTCGGTTGACTTCATACAAGTAGCTATGTAAATGTAACATATTGACCAATCTTCCTTTTTAACCAGCTGAAGGAGTGGGGTTCTAAGACCATAGTGAACAGATTTCCTCTCATTTCGGACCATCAAGATATGGCCTGCGTTGCACTGGCTCAGTCATAAGAAATAGCTAAAGCACTGTAAAATCAAGGGAACAGTAACTAGTCATGTTTCTTCTGCAAAAACAAAAAACAGCGGCTGTTTTTGGAGATGAAACTGTCAGAATACGAAAACTGTTCTAAAAATTTTCGTCTCGGCATGTAAACATGAAATATGTTTAAAAAGTTTCACCTTTTCAGTAAAGAATTGAAGCCGGCAGAGCCAGATTTTACTTACACCATGTAGTACTGGTGTCCTAATCAAACATTTTGGTTAGGCAACTTGAGAACCCTGGTTAGGATTTTCAGCCCACTAAGCTGTCATGTAACTGCAATAATAACTTTCAGAATTACGGCCCTGCGAATCATTTCAGTAGCATTTAACTGTATACAGTAAACAATCTGCTAAAAAGAGATAACATACCAAATAGCGAGCTGAAGGAAATAACGACAAAGTCGTTGTCACGGAATACTCTTCAAACCTGAAGAACAATAGGCAAACCGTAAATAAATGATGATTATACAGCATAAAATAGTTTTGCACAACATTTCGAACACCGTAAACTGTATAATGGACCTGCTATGAGCAGGAATCGTTTGTTTTCTTAGGACGTTTTCTTCGCACAGCTTCGCTTATCCTAGGACACTTAGTCGTAATAGTAGTAAACAGTTCTCGCTTTCTGCTTTTGAGCTTCAGCGGGATCGATCATAGCAATTTTATAGATATAATCGGTTTTGAGGAAACTTCATCACCGATACTGTTCCTAGTCTGTCCTATGCAATACATACGCTCCACGTGTCATGTTTAAAGTAGGTGGATGTTTATGCAAATCAAGTTTTTGCAGATCATCGAGCTTTTGCAAAGAAGAAGAAGAAGAAGAATTAACAAATAA
Source organism: Trissonchulus latispiculum (assembly GCA_030248195.1). Classification (NCBI taxonomy): domain Eukaryota; kingdom Metazoa; phylum Nematoda; class Enoplea; order Enoplida; family Ironidae; genus Trissonchulus; species Trissonchulus latispiculum. The sequence goes on along the minus strand of JASAND010015010.1, from coordinate 5,830 downwards.
CGCCAGGGCGTATTGCTAAATTTTGGAAGATTTATTTGCTAAACTTCACTAAAACCTCAGAAAACAATTTAGATAGGATTCTTCTGCAAGGGCACAGATTTACTTGACCGATTTTTGCTGACTCTAAAAATAAACATACTAGCCGATGCCTTGAAGATACAAGAAGCTGAAGACAGTAACAACACCGTGCATTCATTACATGCTATAACACCGGGGAATATAGTCCGCTCCAGCGGAATAAAAACAAATACAAAGGTCACTGCGTCATTTACAAATTGTGTGTTATGTTTCGCATCGTAAGGAAACGAGTCTAATTAAATGCCTGAAACTGCCGCTGATGAAACTGAAACTGAAAATTAAGTTGGGTAAAAACCTGAAACTCGGACTGAAATTACTGCATCTTTCGTCAAAACTTGAAGTTGTGACTGTTTTAAGGAGCGGTTCTGTTGCTGTTCATGCAGAAGTGGCTGAATAATCGATACATTTACTTTGTGAAGACCGGAAAATGTAGTTTTTGAGTGACCTGAGACTGAAACTTAAACTTCGACTGAAACTGAAATTATTACGGATCGTAGACTAAAACTGAAACTGAAACTAAAATAGGCTACTGAAACAATCCTATGTAAAAGCAGAGCTATTTACAAAAATATTATGAATCGTGATGACGTTGAAGGAAGTTGTGCTAACGGCTTGCTTTGCAATAACCAATAAACAATTTGTCAAATCGTAAAACGACGACCACGACACTTACACACAGCGGTCCGGGCAAAGCGTCTCCTGCTTTGTTGCCCAATTCAACTGGTATTCGTGTAAACACAGAACTAAAAATTACATCTTAGCAAGGTTGAACATCTCAGGTTGAGTTATATCATCGAACACTCTTGATCGAACCAGTTATTAATTGCAACTAAGGCCCTATTTCTTTAAAGATTAAACGGATTAGATTAAAATTAATCCGCATTAAAGAAATAGCACCTCGGATTAAACGGATTAAAATTTAATCCAGCGAGTTATACGAGTTAAACGGATTAAATTTAATCATGTTTCTTTAATGCACATAGGATTAAAGTTTTAATCCAATCCTGTTTCTTTATTCACACTTCGGATTAAAAAAATCAACGAGTTAATTTTAATCCGACCTGCTTAATCGCTGTTTCTTTAAAGATTAATTTTAAGCCGTTTAATCCGCCGCCTGTTTTTTCAACTAGTTTTTAATCCCCGTGCAGCTATGCGGATTAAACGGATTAAAAGTTGGCGGATTAAAATTTTTAATCGCTGTTTCTTTAATGGCGGATTAAACGGATTAAAATCAACTCGTTTAATTCGCGGATTAAAAATGGTCGGATTAAACGAGTTAATTTTAATCCTTTTAATCCGTTTAATCCATCATTAAAGAAATAGCAATAAAAATTTTAATCCGGCTGATTTTTAATCCGTTTAATCCGTCCATTTTAATCTTTAAAGAAATAGGCCCTAAGATTATCAGAAGCTTTACACATCGAACTGAACGGAATGGTGGGTCGGTTGGCAGCAAATTGCAAACCAGATATTGTATTACAGATGTTGTACATAATAAAGTGCTTCAAGATAACTAACTGCCACAAAATCTATGTTTTCTGAGACGGCATAATGCGTTCTTTCTTCTCTTGAAAACCTCTAGAAAAATATTCTCAAAAGAAGAAACTACTCAACAGGAAAACGTGTACTTTGTGGTAATTGTTTTTGAACCCCGTTCCACATATAAACAAACCTATTTCGATTTCTACATTTTAGTTTAAAACCAAGTCTAACCACAATGTATATAGTCATTGTATTAAGATAAATGAGCCTACATTGCAAGTCCGTTGAGCAATGGTTCTTATTTTCCGTTGCTGGGCCAGCTGGATGTGAACAGTTACAATGCTCGGCTAAGTAGCGATAATCTCTGGTTTTCTCACAGGCCTACAACAAAAATAAAGACAGCATGTTTGTAACTTATTTGTCAAATCAAAAATGTTACTAATATAATAAATAAGTTTTGGGCTGACATTATGCTCCAACCGGCACAAGTAGTTATATGTCTATACCTACTTAGAGGACTGGCAGTTCCCTGGACTGAATGCATCATATCTCTCTCTCTGTATATGATAAATCTATTATCACTATAATACCAGAGAAGTTATCGCTGAAAGCAAATTGCCTACATCCCTCCTAGACCTGGCTTGATTCCTGGAAGCCAAGAATCGATATCTATATGGGTTTGTTGAATCTATAAAGTTTTTTGAGCCAGTTGAACCTGTTGTCAGTTGAGCCTGTAGAGTATGTTGATCGTGTTGAATTTGTAGAGTCTGCGAGTCCACTTTACTTTTGTACTTGCTTATCCACGTTTCTTTTGAACTTTTCTAAGTTTTAAGCCATTGAATTGGTTCATTCTGCCACATCTGTTTACTCTTCCGAACTGATCAAAAACTTGTAAATACTCGCAGTTTTGGACTTGCGTGTCCGCAGATTACAGAAATTGAACACAGACTTGTGCACACTGAAACCAATTTATCCCTTCTAAATGTAATTTACTCCATATGTTAGGCAACTTAAATAAATGAAGTTGACTGTCGGTATGTGTACAAAATCGACAAAATTCAAAGACGTAATTCTTGTAATCAAAAGCATCTTGCTCCACTGTTTTAAGGAAGTGAACCAGAAGTAATCCAATTTAGTAATGTTTTATTTCAAAAACAAGAAACAGAAAGACGTTTTCAATTCAGTAAACGGAACTTGACTGGAAGCGATGATTTCAGTGTAATATCCGTCTTCCGTTTTGGATAAGGTCTGTTCAGGCTGAATTGAAGTGTTGAAACTAGACAACCACTTGTTCAACTCCAGCAAACTATCCCTCGCTTCAGGATGAATCGTGCCTAGCATACCTGAAATCGATAAGGACCCGGATAGTCACTGTGAGTAGGAGCACAGACTGAGCCCACGCAGAAGGAAGCCCTGCTCGATACTCTTGTAGTATGCGCCTATAACGTGCAATGGAAACAGATATCATTTGATTAAGCTCAACTCTTTAACATGGAACGTTGATACTTTAAGGGCATCCTGAATATAAAAGTAAGCAATTGACAAAACACAATGATCGCAGTTGCACCTCACGGCAAGGCTTTCACAAATCCCCTTGAGCAAGGGACTAAGCACTTATCGGTTCGCCGTAGGCTCTAGCCAACTCAGCTGTCTATCCTTAACTGGTCGGTAAATGGGTACCACTGCTGTGGGAAGGTAACAGGAGTCTGTGTTCTGGCGTAATGCCTGATGAAGGGCTGCTCCCCCCTTCCACAGATGTAGTCAACATTAGAGTACATTAGCTCCTGGCTTCGGGCTGTGAATCCGGAGATAAACACCGGCACCCTATAACTTTCTGAAGGTTGGAGTTCTCTCCAGGGGTACTTTACCTTTACCTTTTCTACCTAAAGGCACTAGTCAACAGAATGTCCTCCGCTTTTTTGTTAATATATACAATCTGCAGTCCAATAGTCAATAACAGTAAGGTAAGAAGATGTCTAACATAAGAAAGGGCAAAGTTAGTGGAAAAACCAGCAGACACAAAATAGCCATCTGTATCTGGAAATGCTGGAAACCAAGGTGGGGAAAGTGAGACAACAACGCCAGCTGTTACGGAAAAAGTAAGGTACTCTTGCTGCTGGACCAACAGCAAAGCTCGCAGTCCTAAAATGAAAATTTTTAAAATTGCACACGATTGCACACGTCAGCAGACAAGGCGATAATGATTTGGGGGACACTTTGCAAAATTTGTCCAATTTACTGGATTACATATGCGTCTGTCAAAACAGTCTGACTCTGGACAAATGACCACATTGCGAGCAATTTGCTGCTTGTACGGCGTTATGGAAAGCTGCCAAGGAAACCTGCCATTCGTTTCGGAACTTGCACTTGTGTTTCAGAGTAGCAAGGCTCTGTGGAATCTTGCTCTTGCGTTTGGAATTTGGCAGATTGTGCAAGTTCATGGCCAAATTACATTAGGAAGCTGCCATTCGTAATGGAATTTTCCTGTCTGCTTTGATTTTTAGAATGTTGCTTAAGAAACTGCCAATTGTGATGGGATTTCCCCGTTTATGATTCCGCTGTTTTCATTTCCGAAGAAAGCTGCTGTCACGTTTTCCCGTGCGGAATGTTCGTGATTCCGGTCATTTGTCGGGAGTCAGAATCTTTTGATAGACGCAATAGTTACACACTGTATCGAGTCGAGAATACAGATTAAAGCATTGGTTAATCTAAACAGTAAGGTAGCTCAGAGTTTTATGCGGGCCAAGGGTACCCCTGGGGAATTTTGGTGGCCGCCCGTCTAGGCGCCGATGTTTGGATATAATTATAGCTAATTTGTTTTTAGGGGTGCCATGTATACTAAATTAAAAACGTAATTTCAGATTTTTGCATATTTGTTTTGTCTAAACATTTTGGTAGGCGCCATTCATTATAAAGAAATGAATTAATGGGAATTAGAAAGCCGAATTTTTACTTTCTCCGGGGAGCGATTGCTACAAGTATTAATTATTACAATCAAGAGAATCCCTGAACTAAAGTCTGACCAAAAAATGTAGAAAGCGAAATTGTTTGCTTTATATCTCGTAAACGCTTCAAGATAACTGCCATAAATTATATATTTTCTGAACCGAAATGATGAGATCTTTCTTCTCGTCAAAAAAGTTTTTTGAAATTTCCCGTGCGATTTCAAAGGGTGCCGCTTTTATATGTCCAGAAGAATTGGTAAATGCTACAACCACGATTTTTTCAGGAAAAGTTTCCCCTTGTCCGAATGTCCTACACACCAAATTTCAGCTTTTTTGGTTGAAAATTGCGTGAGTTATTACATTTTTTAGATTTTCAAAATCCTTTGATCTTTGCCGCTTTTTCGACTTTGACTGGTTGCTACTCGCCACTCGCTCAACGAAAAAATTTTTGATTGGATTTTCAGGACCGCCTGGGTGTCCGCTTTCATCTGATATGTAAAGTCACCTACCAGCTAGGCAACTTCACTACAACTGAATTTAATGCCTGCCTCAACTACCAAGCCAAAACATAACATAGACAGAAAACCAAGAGGAGAAGGTTAACAAAGTCTAACTCTACGCGAACAATGCAGACAAAACACAGACAACTAAAAACTGTACATGTAGACGAAAAGGAAGGATAACATATAATAACATAAGTTCTAAAACTAATTGGGATAATTGATAATGAATAAAATAAGTAAGTAAGATAAGTCTTCATTGACACGCCGGGTGGAAGAAAGAAGGACGACCCGTCCTTCCTACCAAAGTCTACGATTCTGGCCATCGGGGGACATTTGGAAAAGCTGACGATCATGGCTCTCATCGCCAGAGATACGGGCAAGGCGGGGAGTCAGGGATCCATTCTCCAAAACCAAGACTGGCAGATACATGGCTGGTTGAGACGATGATACAGAGGCTGATGCGGTGGAAGATCCACTAGCACCAGCGACCGTATCGTTTAGAGGGACCTGAAAATAAGCATTTTGCATATTATACTCACTAAATCCAGCAAAATTTGCTTGGATTGGGTATCCCTGAGGTGGCACCTGTTGGCGCGGAACCAGCTGACGGGGATCTACCGGTGCGGGCAACAGTGGTCGTCGAACACGTGGTTCATAAGTGAATACACGCGGTTCGAACGCGTTTGAAGCATAAGCAGGTGGCCTTGGGTAATAACCCTGAGGTGCTACGGGATAGCCAGGCGTAGTCGTAGATTTTGTGCTGCGACACCAGCGTGTGCAATAGCTTGTGGGTAACTAAAAACTGTGCAATCAGCAATCAGT
>JASAND010015009.1:0-57634 GCA_030248195.1 Trissonchulus latispiculum | reverse complement strand
TAATTTTAGACCGTAGTGCCTTTCGTTCGAAAACAAGTACTAAATTTAGCGTGGGTATGAGTGGCTCAACTGACTGAATACAAAATATTTAGTGCGGAAACTGTTAAATCTCTAAATTTAAAAACTTTAGATATTTCTTAATAAAAGCCGATGGCATTTACAAAACAGCTATCTAAGGAATTGTCCTGGTTAGCTAGGTATAAGTTTGGCAGTTTGGCACTATGGCACTTTAGCACGGTTTGGCACTTTCGAACCAAGCGTGGCGCTGGCTCAAACCAAGATAAAATTTAAAGAAAATTTTCCAAAAAAGCCCTTTTAGCGTTCTAACACAGCACGTGTAGTCTCGTTTCAAAAATTTGAGATTTGCGTTCACGACAGCTTTTGCCAATTTTTGACAGTATGACAGAAGTTGCATAGTTGTTTATCTCTTAAGATATCGTTGCGCTTGACATTTTTGCTTTTCAAGCAACTCACTTGGTCTGTTCTATATTGATAAATAGTCAGCTTTCCTATTTACGCGTACACATGTAGTTATGTTTGCGGAAAACAAATAATCCTTTATTGCTAAAGCTACGCCAGCCGTAAGTTTAAACTAAGCGTGTCAATTTGCAAAAAGCTTGAAACTTTGCAAAACTGTTTGTTGGTGCAAGCTCGGAAAGTCTGACCTAAATCAGACAACTCCACACTTACTAAAACACCTAACTTGTTTGTTTATGGAACAAATCTTGAACAAATTGAACTCGACATGCTAATGCCGTTACAATCGGTACTAGCTATTTTCTTAGCTTAATAATTTCATTAGTATAAAAGTAATATAATAGTATTTTAAAACAAACTAAAACTAACAAATAACGTGGACACATCATTATAAACTTCCATGTTAGGCTGCAAATTTCCGATTGAATACTTTAAAACAAACCAAACTTTCAAACCTTCAAATGAAAGGACGAAACTAACTAATTTTAGGGAAAGTACTACGTTACGTGGACAGGTAATTTCACATTGCGTATTGACATTGCAAGTTATTCGCAGTGTGCCCTCGAGAGGGCAGTTACTAATTTGTGGGCTTGGTACTGATTACTTAATTACTTAATAATCTTTAAAATAGTGTTTCTTCCTGCTACCTCTTTAGGCACGATCCAGATAAACAAAAACACTCCATCTTTCCATAATAGATTTTTCCTTGCTACTAAAGATGTCATTGGTACGACTTTATCAGCTATTGAAGCTGCTACTGCGACTGTTGTCTAATTTAATACTTTAGGTACGATCCAAATAAATTGGCTGACTACCTGGATTCCCTTCATGGCTTATCAGCACAAAACACAACGGACATAGATGAAATGCTTGTTCATGTACACTGTATACCAACTACTTTTTCGGATACTTTGAGTTTATCAAGGTTGGGGTAACGTATTATAATAAAGATCTTAAAGCAGTAAAAATATTGGATAAACATTTTCAATCCGACAACGAAGGACTTCTTGGAATGATCAAAAAAATTTCATACACATGTGAAGAGCTTATTTTCGAGTGCTTCATTGATCTTGGCTTAAAGCTAACTGGCGAGCAGTGTTGTGTGAACAGCGACATCTATCTGTCAACCGTAGGAATCCTTCCCATTGTGAAATCAATAAAACAAAATTCCATTGGATACAAAGCAGGTAATGATTTTCAAGAATATGTACATTCAAATAGATGTGAACCATAGCTGCAAGTTTAGAAAATTGGTCATGCTAAGCTTGCTTGCACCATTTACTTACACCCGGCCTTGATGGGATTATATTAGCCGGAAATCTCAGGTTTTTAAATCCTATTAACTGCAAATAAATTAGGCTGAACCGCTTAGAGCACCATGACAATTTTAGGACCTACATTGCTTGTAAGAATACCAAAGGAAGCTAGAAATCAAACAAATTGGAATTCTTCAAAATCATGGGGTTCTGTTTGTATTGCTGAAGCCATCAGGAGTTTCCATTCAGCGAATATATTCTTGGTCCAGCCAACAGTATGACCGGGTGTGTCGCTGAAAATTACCAAAACTCCTTCGCGTAGCTAAGTGCAATAAGGAAGGCGTTACATCAGAGCATTGCTTCATGAAGTACTTTCTGGAAACATTGACGAAAACGTCGCAACACATACTACCTGAATGCGCTACTTGCAAAACCATATTATTCACTAACTTGACCTGTGACAACACCCCGGTTTGTTCACTTTATGCACACATTAAATGCATTGCCTTTCCAATTTTGGAGAAAATTCTCGACGATACTCTGCGATCTCTGACATCCGAATGCCATAATGGCTGCATGCCACCGTGTGAGGAGACTAGATACAAGAGAACGATGTCGTATTCAAAGTAAAAATTACGCTGAAAGTGTATTTTCTCATATTTAGTATGCATTTGCTTTAGTGGTAGTTCACGACAGGAATAAAACAGTACGAGTGCTTTCTATATTTTAGATTGAGTAAAAACGTCATCTCGAAAGCTCACCACCACAGTCAATCAAGCATTACCGGTATTTACTATTATTTAGAAAGTACAATAAGTTTAGTTGAGAAAGAAGTTTGGATGTACGATACCAGTGCTGTTGTAGCTTCCTTTGGAGGAGCGTTAGCAGTTTGGGTAAAAAATTATTATTATTATTACTATTATTATTATTATTATTATTATTATCATTATTATTATTTTATTTATTAAAATTATTCTGCTTAGCAATACAAAGCTGCTTTGTGGACCTAGTAATTAAGGACTCCAAAGGCTGTGCTTATAGTTCGTACCTACTATTCCTACTATAACTTGAATTTGCTAAATGAAATCACATAACATTAGTTCCATAAAATCACACTAGACCAGATTCCACAGCAAAAACAAGAATGATGGTTTATATTGATGAACAAAACAAACCTTGTATAATATCTGTTATCCGTTTCAGACAGGTTCGTCAATGATGAGCTTTATTCAACTAACTGTTTTCCTAATTGGCTATTGTGTATCACGAACAGGTTATACCGAATAATTAGAGAAGCGTAGCTATACTGACTCAACCTGTAAACATTAAAGCAACGTACAAACTGAATTTGTTGAGCTTGTATGTTTATTAAAATAAACACGTGAAACGGGTGAGTTCACCGCTTTTAAATTAATCCAAGTCATCGCTTTTATTTAGTCAATTTCAGTATGCACACGAACAGCAGCGAATGCTTTCTTTTGTTCGGTATAAGTAACGCCTACGGACGGAAGGCCTGTGATCTTTTAATTTCTTTACATACGAAATCAAAGCTAATTCTAAAAATGTAAGTAAAAATTAGTTAAAAATGAAATAGTGATGTTTTGAATTTCCATAAACCTTGTAAGCAAAGCCATAAATTCTTAGAAGAATTCTTTTAATTTTACGATTATCGATTAATTCAGATTTAGTTTCGAATTTTGCTGGGGAAAGTTATTCTACCAGGGGCCGATGTTATAAAGCATCTCAATTCTACGGGTTTAGGTTGTTACAGGGACCCCGGTATTACCAAAACATGGTTGACTAAACCCGGGCTGTATTAACAGCGTTGAGTTAGGGGTCAATTAACACATATTTTAACATTTTAGTTAAATTAATGAAGCAGGCCAAAGCACCAAGATTATTTCATGAACAATCGAAGCCTTTTTAGATATCGCGATAGAGATTTGATATTTTAGATATTTAGATTTTAGATATTTAGATTCTGCTTCTGCATGCAACACTTAAGTTGCTTACAATATTTAAATAACTGGCTCGCAATCGCTTAAACCTACAAGTGAACGAATAATTGAACAGTTCAATTGTGCTGCCTAGTGACAGAGTGAGATGTCAAACGTGTGGCTGATTTTTGATTGTTCACGTATGGAATAACACTGGTGTAGATCTAAAGCTTAGATTTATAACACTCAATAGGCTCTGAAATACTTCCACTTGTATGGATACGTTCAGTTGTTGTTTACTCGACTCTACAAAATCTTTGAATAATTAGACAAGAGCGCGTTGCTTGAGTCAAATTGGCATTATAGCCAGGATTGATCCTGAACAAACTTTTTAGAGAAGGTTTGCCATGCAGGTGTATTCAGATAATGAACTGAAGTGTGCCTCACACTGAGCTATTATCACAAACCAGTGAGCCGAAGACTTTGCCTTACTCACGGAAATGTTGCCATTGCTTTCCAGTCATCGACTTCCGCATATAACTTGTCGTACTTCGTTTAATGATGAGTGCAAGGCCGAGTCAGCCACAGGTCATCGCTTACCTCAGTATTAACGTTTGTGACGCACAGACCAAACCACCAGGATTTATCGTGTTGCGCTGACGCTGCAGCCGCACCGTACTGTACGCCATGTAACTTGCAATAAACAAGTTGAATTTGCCTGAAAGCTAGTCCTTATATTGTAAATCGGGGTCGCTGGACGCTGCAGCCGCCGCACCGTGTACTGCGCGCCCTGTGCTTGCAATGGACAAGTTGTAACTGCCTGAAAGTTTGCGCTTTTGTTGTAAACCAGGGTCGCGAACCCGATGAGAGTATCTTTGTTCGGATGCGCTGTCGCTGCAACCTCAACTCCGCACAGCATGACCTGTATGTAATATGAAGTTATAGCGGAAGTCACTATTACCTCTCCTCCAAATTGCATACATGAATCGTTTATTGAGTCTTCTCTTAAAAACTTGCAAAAATTTTCGTAAAACTCCTTAATTCTCATTAAAACGGTTAATATCGTTGTTAAGTCATTTACTGGAGTGTCTGGTATTTGTGATGTGTTTTCGGATGCGAAAACGTATATTTTATAATGTTGTGCCATCTTCACTAGTAAAAACTTTCGTGGAAACTTTCAAATGATTTAATCTCGTAAATACCGTAAAGATAACACTTCATGTCAATGTCTTCATAATTGGCTTGCTATTGAGATGCATAATGACTTTTATAATGACTTTCTAATTGAGATTGAGCATGGAAATTTACTTTATATCAGCCCATTTTTTGCAATGCACTTTCCCACTCGTAATCATTAGTCACACCACTTTCAGTTGAGAGATTTCCTTTGACGTGTGCGCTATTGTGGGAAGGTTAAAGTATCGTTGTAGCGCGTGGCGCTTTGCAACGTCCCCGAACTCTGTATAAGCTAGATGCACTAAACATTAATCGAGATCTCCGGCTCGTCCCTTATAAATGAGGATAAGCACCGTCGCCCTTTATCCTTGAGACAAAAACTGACATATCCTCCTGGAGTTTCCTTTACCATTACCAATATCAAAACATCAACATCAACATGGAATGAGATGATATGATTGGTCTTGCCTGTAACAATTTATGCCCTTCAAATTTAAGAAACACAGCTACGTTGATTGTTTTGAGTTTTGGATTATTTAAACGTTAAATAACATTTAAAATATAAATGTATATGTATATGTAAAATAAGGTATATTCAAATACGAATAGGAATATTGAAATACAAATCGGTGCAATCTAATCTAATTTAAAATATTCGGCCGATTGCACCAAATCGGACTAGCAATTCTTAGAATAAAGTTATTCCGGAATAGCTATTCCTATTCTCATTTTATTCCAATATTCCGTTGCACCAAACAAGAATAGGATTAGCTGAGCTAATACTATTTTATTATCAGAATGAAATAAGAATAGGTACACCTATTCTTATTTTCGTTTAACCAATCAAACGGCAGCAAACGCCATACTCAACCATTCAGATTATAGTAGGTTTTGTCATGGTTTTTCCTGCTGCGCCTCAGCGCAGCAGGTCTCTTATGTTTGCTCGGCCCAGGCCCTCACACGCAGTTTACTTGATAAAGATGCATTTTTACATAAATGCGTGTGAGCAGTGCTTTAAGATAGGGCCAGTATACTTTGTATGTGAATTCTTGCTTTCTTTTCAAAGAATCAAAGTTTCTGATTCATGCAGTATTTACGCATATATATTCGTGTCATAATGGCAATTTCAAAACCGGACAACTTATTCGTTATTTGGATTGATGACTCATAGTTGAACTTCGAATCGTTTATCAGCTCAGCAGAGATTTTAGACAAGACAGTTGTAGAAAAGAAAACCTAGCAATATCTGTATTGAAACTTAATTCACAATATGAAATGAAATTCGGCCTTAATAAGAATGTGACACTTGTCACACTCTTAGTTATTATGTACTCTTGATAGTACTAACAAGGCCCTGTGTATTATGGGTTACAGGATACATTTCGGCAAGAGCAGATTTTAGGCATAGGAATGAACATAAACACAAATAGTCAAGAATTTAGCCAGTTTACTTTGATTGCGCTTAGGAAAATATGGGCTTACGGCGAATTCGATTTGAATCAATATTTAAAATTTTATCAATATTAACATAAGAAGAATTTGCTTTGGCTAGCATGAATAAGCAGACATGAATAAGTCATACGGAAAGACAGTTCTTGACGTCGCAAGTTGAGAGATAGGTTATATAGATCAAAACTTCAGGAAATCTTTTAAAGCATGGGCTTAAGCCTGGTCTTGAGGAAGAATAGGAATAAGAATAAATATGAGATTTATTCGCATTTCATTCTATTTTAATCCGGATTAAGTTTGGTGCAATGCTCTTAATCTAATCCTATTCTTATTCTGATTTTATTTTGATTTGGTGCAATGGAATTCTTGCTATTCCGATTTTATTCCGGAATAAAATAGGAATAAGCCTATTCTAATCCCATTCTTATTTGGTGCAATCGGCTGATAATGTCATAGAAAAGCAGGTCACTGGATCAATATTAACTAATGAATATCAATAATATTAATATCAATATTTGACAATATCAAAAGCGTTTTTGTGGAAACATTTTGTTGGTGAGATTATTTTGTGTACAACTCTGCTTACGTTATTTCAGACTTTGTGAACACAGTTGTTGCGGTTGCACATAGTTCAGTCCTGTCTCAGCGATACAGAATCCTTGTGCTTAAGAGCGGCCCGGTGACGTGGCTTCAACTCTGCATTAGCTATTATCATTAATTGTTGCTGCAGTTGCACATGGTGCAGTCTGTTTGCATTATGTTAGCACTATAGTTGGGGAAAATTCAAGCTTAGTTATTCGCTGTTGTGCTCGCAGTTGGGTATACAGTGAATCAAAAATTTAAGTTTTAGTACGTAATCAGATAATCAGATAAAACAGGACAAAATAGTTGGATTAGTTTAATGTTTATAAGGTTAAGTTTGGGAACAATTATAATTCATAATTATTCATAATCTACAACGAAGATTCAATCACATTTACTACTACTCCAAGAGCATGAATCTAAACGGTAGTCCGATAACAATATGACACCTCTTTTACTATCTTGACGTCATCGTCAGTGACGCTGCTCCCAATATCAGGCAACTTCCAGAAGCAATTAAGGCTGCAGTTAAAAATGCATTCCAACAAGCATCGGCCAGCAGAATGTGGTATTTTCCTTGGCAGAAACCTATATAAAAGTTGTAATTAGAATTAATTGTGACGTAGTGATACTATTATTACTATTGGTGATATATTGTTTAGTGACGTCTTCAGCTACAGCTTAATAGTCACCATCACTACAGGAGTCGAAGTTACTTATATTGGGCTCAGCCCAGTGTTAATTACATTTAAATTTGCTCTGGGCTATTTAATGCAAGCAAGCAGGATCAGGCAGGTATGCATTTGCTATTTCTTAATATTTTAACTGATATTTAACTTAATATTTAATATTTTATACTGCAGGATGTAGCTGGTAAGTGGAACAAACTGAGTACATGCTGAAACAACTGATTATGTTCCGCTACATAAATATTCAGACGTATATACAGTGAGTTTAATGAGTAAAATAAGTTTACACAGGGATAAGAACATTTTTGAACAGCTAACGCCACTAAGCAGAGTTATTGCAATTATTGCAGTTATTGCAATTATATATATTATTGCAATAAAAATATTATAAGTCAATGGTGATGGCGCCTATGCAGATTATTTTCACAATATAGGTCACTGTTTGTGTAATGTTACATTTTGTTTTGTAACAGTACAAGAGATTTGCATGCAAATACTGGCGACTTGTACACCGGGCAGCTGCTGTGGTGCACAACTGAGCTATATAGGTCTGACAGCTGAACACACTAGCTGAATGGTTGTGCAGACAAACGTTTTTTGTTTTGTTGTCCTCTTTCTAGCCATAACACCCAATCCTTTGTCTCGATTGTCTACTGAGAGAATAATGACAAAAGCTAAAATGTCTTAGCTTTTCGCCTAAAATTGCAGAACTGGTCGCAGAATGTACAATAATAAGTTATACCGTAAATTTCAGCTAATTTATAAACGGATTTAAACCGTAAGACTGAAAAAAACTGAAAAAATACTCGAAGAAAAACCAGCAACTGAACAGCCAACCCATTCTGGTTTAATTCGTGTCATTAATAATGGTTTGAATACAATGATTGCGGTTCGTTTTAAACAAGAAACATGTGTGCATGATACCACAGACAACAACTATGTATATCTTATAAAGACTTCTTCACCTGTAACGGTAGCTGTTTTTCTAGTGACGTCCATAGGTGTGAATAGAGTTGATACAGGCAAGGTTGTGTTATCGGTTGCGGTTAAGTGAGATGAATACATTGGCGCTCCTGACATTGACGTCGTTGCAGTAAAGGTTGTCGTAAGCAAAGGAGGTTTGCGCAGAGTTGAAGCTGTTACCACTATTTCAAATGCAGGTGCTGATGTGGAAATAACTGGATTAGTCGATAAATTGTCGTCCTCTGGTAGGCCTATCGAAATGACGGCTGAACCATTGGTTGCAGTTACTGTTGTTCTTGTTGATGCAGACGTTGCGATTGCATGCTCAAGTGAAGTTACAGTTCCAAATCTAACCGACGTTTGCACAGATAGTTTAGTTGAAATTGTGGTAGCAGCAGCTGTTGCCGTCGACTGTGACTTCGTTGAGTTTGCGTTTATTGAAGAAACTATTAAAGTTGTGCTTGATGATAGACTTGAAATGGATGTTAAAACAGATGAAGTTAAGGTAGTTGTGTTGGTCATCGTTGAATCCGTCGAATAAGATGCATCAGTATGATTCGTCTTCAAAGAAAATTCTGAGCTGAGGGATACTGTCGTTAATATTAACACTGAAGTTGTTGGTGATGTTGCTCTTGTAGTTGTTGTAATTGTAGTAGTTGAGGCATTTCTTGCTGCAAACTTTTCCAATAGTGTCGATGTTGCAGTCGTCATCAATAACGAAGTCTCCATGATGGATGCAAAAGTTGCGCTATGTCCTGAAACTTCAGATGAGGTTAAAAATAGTGTGCTACTCAATATAGTCACAGATGAGGTAACTGTTGTTGCTGAAACATAAGTGAGTTCTGCAGATGTGACAATTGGTGCTGCTGATTTTAACTTTAAGCTTGTTATCTGCGCTAAAATGTCAGTGACGGTTAATGTTACAGCATCTATTGATTTTGAGAATGTGGTCGTTCTTTTTGTAGATAGTGATGCGGTCTTGACGGTAAATGATGCTTTCTGAATTGAAGCAGACGGAACAGTTGTAAGAGTGGAAACTGCTTCAGTTGTGGAGCTTGCAGTTAAAGCAACGGATAACGAGGAAGCACCGTTTACTGAAGCAGATAAAGAACTTGACTTGGAGGTTATAATCGTAGTTAGCGCTGGACTTGACTCACTAGTTGCACTGAATTTAGTTATCGTTGCAACTGATGATATTCGATTGGGATTGGTAGCAGTTGGTTTTGCTATAGTTGCTGTTGAAGTGGGAATCAATGTTGACGCTATTTCAGTAGCATTTAAAGTACGCGTTAGCGTGAATATCAAAGATGACTTTGAGATAGTCGTTGCAGTCAAGGGTGAGGTGGACGAAGGTGTATCGAATTTTGACATCTGCGTCGCTATGTTTGACATTACAGTTGAAGTTGTGATAGGCTTTGCTGCAGTTTTTTGGGCTGTAAGGCCTGCAAATGTTGATCTCTGAGTGGGAAGTGGCATTGCGGCAGTAGTTGTTGTTACGGCGGCGGTAGATGTAGAATTTAAAGTGGAGGTTAGGGCGGCTGTAGTTGTGGCTGTGGTTGTTGTTGTTGTAGCTGTTGTTTGTGTGGATGTGGAGAACGAAGTGCTCGTTGATGATGTAGAAGTTATATCAGTGATGGTCAGCGCACTTGTTATGGAAATTGTAGTAAAAATCGTGGAAGCGGATGCTACTAGTGTAGTGTTGGTCAATACAGAGGTGGTTGTGGTGGTTAAAGCTGGCGCTGAAGTTGATGCTGTCGTTTTCGAACTTCCTGTAGTTGATGTAGATGTCCAAGGCAAGGTGGAGCTTCTCATAGGAGTTGTGGTAGGTGTAGAAACGAGTGAGGTCAGTATAGTAGGTGTCGTGGCAATGATGGTCCTTGTACTTGTCGAAGTTGACATTGAAGTGGATGTTGTAACTTTTGCAGTTGTTGCTGTAGTAGTAGTCAGCATTGCTGACGTTGTCCGCCGTGTTCGTACTAGAATATGCAAATGCTAAAAATTGGAACACTTAAATGGCTGAAAATTTCAATACCTGCTAATAGAACACCCGCTGGCTTCGATGATCATTTAATACATACATACACTCATTAAAAGCAGCATCTGGATAACCGATGTTGAGTTTGCTTACAGGCAACACTTGTTCGTAGGCAACACTTGTTCGTAATGAGACAAGCACCCAATTTTTTACTTTTAACTTGACAGAAGACACCATGCAACTCGCTGCAGTTCAATGTTCCCATGTTATTGTCTTTTCCTAGAGCGATGAATGCACATGAGTGATTTCCCCACAGCTGCCTTCCTGCGTCAGGTTCACCTGGTTTCCAGAACATATTAACTCCAGTACTAGAACAAATTATACAGAACAAGGCCATTACTAACTTTATGCAAAATAGCAGATTTCGCGTCTTAGTCAGCTTAACTGAAAAGTGCTCGTATTGATCACCAGTACATGTATAGGGTACTATGTTTACCAGCATATATAACAGTGTAAGTTTAAAATAATGTTTAGTTTATTTTGGGTTTAAAGCCTACTGACGCCAAAACAATTTTCAAAATAATGTCATACATCATTTCTACTCCTCTTGTGTGACTCATCATAACTTCCCCACTCTGTCTTCCGTCCATCCAATAGATACCATCGTACAATATGCCAACACCGCCATGGATCATGTTCAACGCCATAGCACTAAACAATTCATGTTAAGTCGTTACAATACAGCAGGGGATAGCTCGACAAGACTAATATTCTAGATTCAGTATCATACAGTAGGTATCAATGGAAATATTTTGATCTGAAATTGGCTGGAGAGCAATTGAGTTTCTGGTTGGTGAATCCTCAGTTCAGTACACTCTCGGTGATTCTAAAGTTTGTCGGAGATTCGTCGATGCCAACCTTTAACTTTTTAATATATATATATATATATATATATATATATATATATATATATATATATATATATATAATATATATATATATATATATATATATGGATATTTGTGTCATTATTTATAAACATAAACTTTACATAAAGGTATGCGATGATACAATCAGATGCGTTTAAGTTCAAACGCATATAAACACATGAACCTAATCCACACTTTAAACACATTCAATTCATATCACTTGTTTTTCCAACCGCTAAGAAGGTTATCTCAAGTCCATATGGAAAGTGTTTGGGCACAAGATCATCCATTTTCCAAAATTTTATTCAAGAAAGCGGAACTCTTAATTGAATGTCCCCAATAAATACTTAGCCAGATTTGAACATCAAACCCTTGCAAATATCAGAAACTATAAAAAATTTTGAATTCAAATTCATTTGAGAGGCAAGTTAGCACCTTTTTCTGCGACAAGTGAAGAGAGAATTCTCCATCCTTTATTAAACAACCTCATTGGTGAAAACTGCTAAGAACAACTTAGATATTTAGAATTTTGAATAGCAAGACCAGCAAACCAATTTTTCTTACTCGGCCCTCTCAAAAAAATCATAGTATTCCTCAGCTGAAGCGAAATAAGGTAGGCTGGCATTTGGATGCACCGCTAAACATGCTTGTACACCTTGTTCGGATGCCATCAAATCAGGTAACAGCATGAAACAAATGTCTTGCACCAGTTCCACAAACCCTATTGGGCATTGCTCCTGAACTTGAGCTGAAATCCACACAAAACATCAAAAGAAAATTTACGAGGTGAATTTATACACGGAGCTTTCCGCAAAAGATTTGGCATGCTGTGTTAATCCAAATCATATTTCATGCAAAGCTAGAAGTCTAGAATCACAACCAATATTCACTTTCTGATTACAGTTTCGGTTGTAACTAATGCAATCTTCAACTTACCTGATGATGTTACTGGAATGATCTTCGGAGGCAAACTAGGCAGCTCTAACTGTCCTTCAGCAATGTGAAAACTTTGAGTGAGTAAACACACAAGAAATGTTGTTTCTACTAGAATTCGTGAACCATACACCATGTTGTTTAATCTAATCAGTCCCGTGAATTGTACCAAACCGATCCTTAAAGTGAAGCATAATTCTAAAACTGCAACATTGAAACAAACTAACTCTAAATGTGCGAATTGAGGATGAGTTGGAATTAGTAAATGAGTGGATAGATTTTGTCAATGCTGTAGTTGCAACAAAGGTTGAGAGATGGGAGTTCGGTGGTGGTATTATGTTGTGCAGTAGTTTTGAAACACTAAAGCTGTCACAATTTTAAGAATCCTGCAGAGACTTATTTTTGTAAAGTTAATAATAGGAAAATTCACACCATATTAGGAAGCCAGCAAAATAGTGTGACTTTCTGACCAACCAGCTGAACATAGACCGCCGATCTTCAAACACAGATTTCTCAGAACTACAGAATTGACTTTTGACTAATCTGATTTCCTAATCTGATTTAATCTGATAAATGGCAGCTTTCAGATTCCCGTAGGGTAATCGTTAGATATGGGCACGGGTAGTCGAGTACCCGACGGGTACCCGATATCCTTTTAAAACCGGAATAAACCGGATAAATATGGATTTGGGGCTTTTCCAGTTTAGTCCCAAATGCGCAAAGATTTTGAAACCTGAACAAACGAGTTAAGCCTTTGTATGGATATGTTTTCGGCCACCAGTTTATATAACAAACTTATTCGATTTGAAGAAATTCAATTTTTTTGGTTCGCAAAGAGAGCAAGGCAAGTTTTTGTCATCGATTTTGCTGAACAGTTGCATAATGCAGTACAAAAATCTGAAATCTGTATGCACTTGGAATGGAACTCTGGGCACTTGTTGGTTGGTACTATTAGAATCTTACAGCTTTGCTTGCTGTCTTAGGGCTTTTCGCAACAGTTAGGCGGAGTTGGATTTAACCTTATCATTGCAGTGATAGATTTAAAAGTGGAAAGTTAACCTTGGGGAAGTTAAAGGAAACGAATCAAAAAACTTTAACTATATTTTACTCAACTTTACTCTTTTGCCAAAATGTATTAGGGATTCATGTCCATGTTTTGAAATCAAATGATACTGTACATACTAATTTCTTACGACTGTATTGAATTCTGTAATATATAGATTGACCATGGTTCATGGCCAGATTCATACCAAGACTTTTGGCCATTAGTCACTAAAACCCTGCCCTGCAACCAGGCACTAACTCAAAAAAGAATTAAGTTGCTTGCAATGTACCACAAAATTGCTTTATTTTAATGGCAAGCAAAAATAGTTTTTGAAATTGCAATTTTGTGTTCGGGTACCTGAAAAGTGCCCGAAAATTGCTCGGGTACCCGGGTACCCGGGTACTCGAGCGTAGTAGTGCTTCTGGTAGTGCCGGGTACCGTGCCCATGCTTATAATCGTCTCTGGCTACAGTGGTGTGGTGTGTAAATGGTAAATGTAAATGCGTGCGATGGTTGTAAAAACAAACATATTCATTTTGTGCCCTTTTTACAGTCATGACAACCAATCTGGTGACCCGACTTACTATTGGGAAACGAGGGCAAAAAACTTATATTTTTCACCTAGGAATCTGTGACTAGTCACAAAATCACACATTTGGAAGCTTTTGTCCACTTCAAACAACTGAGGCCTGAAGCGTCAAATGCAAGCCTATAAAACGGGTGTTTCTTTGGTATGTAAGAAGTGAACATGTGGGTCCAGAAGGAACGTTTTCTGGATTTAGCTGAGCGATTATTAATGCTCGAAAAACTCTGCGAAAAAAGTAATTTTGAATTAAACTGAATTCCTCTTAAATGGCCATTTTTTCGCATTAAAAAATCAATCCTGGAAATAAAATATTGGATAAATTGGAGATAAAAATTAGTTAAATCCAAAAAATTCCAAGAATTAATTAATGCAAATGCCCATTTTAGGCATTTCTGTGCCGTCTTCACAGATCAAATGTGTTAATTTTTTTCTGAGAGTATGGCAACAAAATTTTTAATCTTTAATCTGCGCTTCCGTGACTGGTCGCTAAACTATATGGAGTGTCAAAATAATATGGTTGGGAAGCATCGTGTCGTTTTGAAAAGAACTGATGCCGGTAGGACTAAATTTAAACATCGCGGAGTCACTTGCTTAAGAAATTCTTGAGTATTGAGAAATTCAGCTATGAATGTTTAGATACATGTCAACAGGCGTTCGAGAGAGTACTACTTTCGTAATTGTGAACAGCGCTTTCGCTCAAATCCTGTAATTTCATTTCAATAGGTTTTGGTAAAAGGCTTTGGACTGGAATTTTATTGATTCCCAAAAAGCATACCAGCGACTGTCATTTCAACAGATGTGAATTTGTAATTAGATGCTGCACATTGTGACCCATTCGAACACTGTACTAACTATTAACCACTGTTTGAATGTATGCTAATAAAATTTAGATATTTACAGGTAAAATCTATATCAGAAATATAGTATTAGACTGGGTAGCAGGCACGCAGTTATCTAAATCTACCCAGGACCACTCTTTATCTTTTGCAAAATGTTTTGCTTGTTAGATTCATATTGACACATTACATTAACCGTTTATTTTGACAATCTTCAAATGCACAGCCTGGAGTGAGCTGAACAACATCTTATCAAGCCGGACACTAGCAATCGAAAATGACACTCAGGCAGCCAAACTGAGCCTTGGCTTTAAACGAATTTGTTTAATAATAATGAGTTGGCTGGCGTGTTTCCAGGAGGAAAAGGATCAGCGAATTACAGGCTGATTGACTACTCGTCAAAACTGCAATGCTTGAACCATCAAAACGTTGTTATGATAAAATAGTAGTTAGCTATGATTATGAACATACTGGATTTACTGGAAAATTCTCATTGTGACCTGAAAACTGCACGTTGACCAATCGGTGGCCGTTAGCTAGCCAATTGGCTTGATCAACAAAACATATCTGACCAACGCCCAAAACTACAGGTGAAAATCTAAATGAAAATGGGGAGAAAAGCGTTTATAGCTCACCTGCTATTCTGGGAAATAGGTCGGGCTGTTGAAAGAGAAAATTCGATTCAGGTTCCAGCTTGTGCACAAAGTCTCCTTTCAAAGTCATCCTCCTGAAATAATTAGATCTAATCTCTCTCTCTCTTTCTCCCTCACCTTGCGGAGCTAGGAAAACTCACTTACAAATAGTCAGGGTAAGAGAAATCTTCCGTGAACCGCCGTCGATATGAAAAAGCGCCTTCAGCGCGACGCTATTATTTTTACCCAAAATGCTTCGTTTGCTCAAATTTTCAAAACATTTTCAAAACATTACATTTATTTGACAAAAATCAGCAAAGCAAAATCAAATCTGATGTAGAATATTAGTAATGTCGGATTGCAGCAGCCTAAATTGCAATAATTTAATGAATTTAGTGTAGAATATTCTTGATGGTTTGTTAGTAGTAATTATTTAATTAGTAGTTATTTTGGGAACAATGTTTTAAAACAATGAACAGCACACTCAAATCGTATAAGACTAATTCTAAACTATTTTAGACGATGGCATAAATGAGGTTGTTTTGGGGCTGGCCCCCATTTTATTTTCAAGGGCCACGCCCAACGCGACCACGAGGGCCAATCTCGGTCATGTCCCCCCAAACCAGTCCCGATTCTATTTAATGTGGCTATGAAATTTGCCAACTCTAGCGTGTTAAATAAAAGTGCTGTTAGCTATTTTATGATTTTAGCTTTTGGCAAGCTATCAGATTTAACTTTATATACATAGCTTCGTGGAAATGTTTTCTTGGAAATGTTAAAAAATTGTTGTTGAAACAACGCATTAAATCAGTTCTTATGTTATCAAGATGTATGGAATGTATGCTGTTTGTTAGGATCTATTTTATATTCCTTGAATTGAACCTTTACTTTTATTAGAGAGTTTGTGGAAGCTATTGGAATTTTTGCAGTTTTTACTAAAACGATCCTGTTCCCCTAGTAGCCGATGGAGTGCTTTGTAAGTTTTTAGAAACGGTTTCTAATCTATTTGATGTGCCACTGGCGAGATGAAAGTCGAAAACTGACTGTGACGTCATATTATCAGTACTGTCGGTTCTCGCCCTATACACTCCTTTGTCGAAATTTTCCGTGTCATCATGAATTACATTAATGAGAGGCCCAGTCTCTGCAAGACAAACAATCTAACACCCTCCGTCGTGTAAATTCAGAACTAAAATCAGACTGTGTGGATTGGCGCGAAAGCGTCTTCTAAAATATCACTACAGTTTGGGAACGAGTTCAAACTAAAGCCTGGTTCGATTGTGCCTGGGTAGCTCAGGCCTATTACGTTGGCCTAGATCGCCAAATGTTGTGGGTTCGATGCCCACATCAGGGCCGAATTTTTCGGGTCGGAGGTGCTGTAGTGACAATCTTAGTTTCGTTTGTTGTTTCGTTTGTAGTTATTCTGTGGCTACCTAATTCATGAAAGGAAAAGGAGTGTTCCTAAGGCAAAGCCAAATTGGTTTTTCTAGAATGACTTTTTCTTCTTAGTTCTGAACATGATAGATTTTAAGCAAGAACTGGAAATTGGCTTGTGGATTGTTGCTTACTTCATTCTGCCGAGAAAAGGAATATTCTAGAAGCTTCTCAGCTCAAAAAAGCTAGCAACAATATTTTATTGGAATAGCTAAGTACTAGAAACTTGTAATACCTATGGGAAATTTCGAGGGAAACTTTGGACTATTTTTGAGATTGGCAACAAATTGAAGGTATTACGTAATTGCAATAGTCTTACGGCACTTCGTCTTGGAATAGTTTGTTCTTGTGCTATTCCTTGGGTATTGGTATTTGTGGTGGTGGAGTCAAGTTGTGTTCAAGTAATAATGTTCCTGATATATTGTTCAAGCAAAATACGGTGAAGTGTACTTTTATTGCCTTAGCCAAAACGCCGATTAGTGAAGGTCCACTGCGCTTTAACTCTGCCTCCTCTGGTCGTCATAACCTAACCTAACTCTAACCTAAGCATTTTTAAAAACTATTTAAATGTTGCAGCTTTGAATGATTTTTTAAATGCAGCATAGATTAGTATAAAAAATTGTCGCCGTTGTGTATGTTTTCTGCGTTTAAAACTGCTTTGGTTAATTTGCTTGCGTTGTTTGACTTATAATTTCGTTACGTATACGTATATGTAACCATACATGTGCTTGGGTGGAATTAGAGACCTGACCTGGACCTCGTCCCCCAGAGGGGTCCCTCACCTCCCCCCAAAATCCGGATTTTTCTGGTTTTGGGGCAAAAAACTGGAAATCGCCTGGGCCGCCGGCGCACCCTTCCCAGAATTTCCCCTCCTGCACATGTCTGATGGTAACTGATAATCTTTCAGTGTACAGGAGTGTATTTTTTCGATTGTTTGATAAATAAACACTGTGTGGGTTTATATCTACATGAATACTACTGTAAAACGTGAAGAGTATTATTATCAAGCAAACTGCATGTGAAATCCTGGGCTGAGCAAACATAAATAACCTGCTACGCTAAAAGCGCAGCAAGAAAAACTACAGCACCTCTAAGATCATTTCCGTACGATTCTCTGCAATTTACTATGTCGTTAGCTGGGGTCAATCTTTTCATCCACATGTTTATTCCTATAACTGCCTGAAAGGTTTGCTGGAAAGAAGTATTGGTTCAGGAACCGATTTTTGGTTTCAGTTTCAGTTATAGTCAGCGGTCCAAGATAATTTCAGTTTCAGTTTCATGTCTCTGCCACTATAATAGTTTCTGTTTCAGTTTCATTCGTAATTTCTGTTTCAGTTTCAGTTCATTCAAAATGTTTCAGTTTCAGTTCATTCAAAAAACTGCAGTTTCTGGACTTTCAAAATAATATAAAGCATAAATTGATGATTATTCTCGCACTGTAAAAGCCTCAAACCTTAAAATCGTCAGGTTTTGAGGAAAGTCTTGAAGTTTCAGGTCTTTGCCCAATCCAGGTTCCGTTTCCATTTCAGTTGGCCGCTAAAAATTGTTTGGATTATAGTTTCAGTCTCAGGTCTCCTCCCAAAACAGTTTCAATTTTGGTTTCAGTTTAAGTTCCTGAAACATCAGTAGTGGATAGCCATGTATAATGATTATGCTTATTAGCAACATGTAGTTCATAAAGCTGTGTTCGTACTGAGTTTTAACTTCTTAAGGGGGGGGGGGGTCGCTTTGGGTCAAAATCGATAGTCACGGATTTCGCTCATTTTCACACGCAATATAGGTACACATGTTCTAAAAAACAAGACAAAACATTAGAGTTCAAAATCAAACGGTGGCAGAGATATTCAGCTATAAAGTTGGAAAACTTGAAAATCAGTGTGATTTGCCCTCCAAGGTCATGCTGAGACAGAACAGCAGCGAAATTTGGGTTTTCCTATGTTTAACACATGTCGAGGTCACCTTTGAAGGGCTCTACAGCACGATAGAAGCAATATTACACAAAACGCACCTGTTTTGTTTTGGGGACTACAAAATATGTGAAAATGAGCAAAATCGGAGATGGTCGAAAAATCGGCTAAAAAGCGACCCCCCCCCCCACTAAGGGGGCACTTGCATTATAAGAATTATTGATGTAAACTTTGCACAGATTGCTTAATTTGAAAGAAATCGCAACTGAATTTGTTTTGGCTGGTGGGGTATGTCAACATAATTTCGGCAACTGAGACCATGTAATTTCGAAGCTACGATTGTTGCTTAAAAACTGGAGAAATTTTATTAAACTTCCTTATTACAAATTCGAATGCACTAGGTGAAAGAGCATAAAATCAGCTTTACACTGATATGTGTATCTCTTCTGTACGTGGTTTCCATCAAAAATTACAGGATGTGGAATATATGGGATATATCTTTGGTCAAAGGTTATATATATCTATAGATATATCTTTGGTCAAAGTAAAACCGATCGTAAAAACAAATCGAAAATTAATTCTACAGGAATTTTCATTATATTTTGGTGCTGTATTTGTTTATTCCTTAACGAAATACACCTTGCAACCTATTAAAAGCATAATATGTGCGCAAAATAGAAACGGTTAGTGTGAAATCTTCCAAATTAATTTTTTCATAAATGCCTCAACTAAAGTTGCTAAACTTTTGTATGTACGTTTATTTGAGAGGTACGCAAGGGAAATGTTTTCAGTTTTTTCATTTCGTTAAATACTGATCATCAAATTTTTGAACATGAATAAAATTCTCAAAATTGAATAAATAGAAAAACTGAAAAAATTGCCAATGCATTAGGTCTGTGCGAAATTTGAGCTACTTTCATTCAGCTGTTAATGAATGACACCGTTTTAAAAATCTATACTTATCCCTGTTATGCATGGTTAAGGCTTGTTTACACGAAGCAACTTTGATGCATCTTTCAGTCAACTTTTTTCCCAACTGAAAGTTGCTCGAAAGTTGCCTGGTGTGAACACTCACAAAATTGAAAGCAACCAGTAACCGACTTAAAATTTCATACGGTCCAGAAGCGAGTTTTTCATGCAACTCATAGGCAACAGCCAATCAAGCAAAGCCACGTCTTTTGAATTTTAGGCACGCAGAATTGTCATTGGCTGTTAAGAGAAAGTTGGTAGATAAACTGTTGCCTGCAAGTTGCCTCGTATAAACGAAAAATCGCAAGTAACCTATCAGCAGCTAAAGTTGCTTCAAAGTTGCTACCAAAAAGAGTTGCTGGAAAGTTGCCTCGTGTAAACCGGTCTATGTAAGCCAAGCATATTGCATAGCCAACATATTGCTAGATTTTAAACCAGCTACCACCGGAGCATAAGACCTATACTAACGACTTAAAACTATAAACTTAAGACTACAGGGTGAACACCTGTGTGAGCTTGTTTATGCAAAACATGATAAAGAACAAATGTGCAAAATTTCAAGCCGACTCATTTGCTTTTAGTTCACAGTATTTATCCAAAGCTCACAACGATAGACGTTCTGTTCAATTATCGCTTTAAGATATGCAGCCAGAAGAACTGTGGTAAAATTCCCTAATTCTTGTTCGAGAGAATGGATCTTTTAAAAATTTAAGTAGTTGAAATTCCAGGAAAAGGATCCGTTTTGTAATCAAAGAAAATGATGTATGGTGCCAAGAAGCTGCTTCAACTGAGATATTTATCTGGCGGCGATCCCACGTCAATCAGTAAATGATGATATAGCGACTTCAGGCTTACCTGCAAAGACAAGTAACTTAGCAGTTATTATGTTGAGGTGACAAGAGTAACAGGGGTATAATAGGTACAAGGGTAAGAAATTTTCACTAGTTTCAAAAGTAAAAGTTTAATCGTTTTTTGGCTTTGGCGAAATTGTAGTAAAAGAAGGCTTTCTGAAATTAAGACTTTTGACAGAGACGAATACCATTATAGTCCACGTTCTGGTGCAAGTTCAGATCTAAAGTATCTATTTATTATCCGTATGAGTGCTTCACCATAACTGTTTTCCATTCGCCAGTGCTACGTAGGCCGTCTTCTTCCATTCTGTCAAATGCTGTTTTCAGCAGATTTAATCTTTCCGGATAGGCTTCCTTATTTCTGCGGTTTTTGTGTCTCATCATGGTGTATCTTCCAATCTCTTTACTAGGTCTTGATATTGAAAGATTTGACTTTAGAATCCTAAGATTAAAAATCAACGTAACTTACAACTTACGGTCATGACCTGAAAGTGAAGGTCTCAAGAGTTTGCCCCAAGTTTCGTCCAATTGCTGCTAAATTGTCTAAGCTCGTGATTGGTGTCTTTAGATATGTACTAGTCAACTCCTAGGTTAATATTAGGCGAGGCATTTTGACCGACTCTGGCTGAGGTGAAACTTTATAACTTGGAGAGATCGGGCTCAATCTCAACGCAGGTAAAGTGTCACCTTTTGATGGCTGAATAAGCCATTTTCTGAGACATCCTTAAACACATTATATTGTCGGTGAAACTCTGTGCCTGCCGAGTCTATGGCAAATTGGTAAAAGTAGTTACCTGATGCCCATATCATCGTCCTCAGCTCCCCAGCCCCAATATTTATTAGAAAATCCATTGACACTTTCATACAATTTTGTCTTTATATTCAGCACGCCACCAACCAATATTTCGTACCATAGCCTGAACTTAAAACACAGCAACTTTATTTGGAATAAAATGAATGAGCGATTGCTATATTCCGTTTTTAAAATTCAGGTCGGTGTCCAAATGTGGACTTTTTACATTTCGGAATTTGTAAGTCGAAATTATGATGCAATTCTCATCTCTATACATGAACAAATCTACTGGCTGCAAAGTGAAAGATAGTCCAATCTACTAGTGCATAATGTTAAGAAAATGAGACTGGTCGATTACAATGGTTAACTCAACAGCACTGAAACTACGATCTGCAAGCTATCGCCTACGTTAGTTTCTAGAGATGTAAGATTGGCGGCACAATTGGCAGATTGGCGTTGTTTAGACAGGAAACATACTCATATCCCAATGTGTTAACGTAGGGAGCCATATGGCGCGGACTGTCAAAGCAACTGTACAAGTTTCTATCATCTTCCGGATGCAGATCGACATCGTGAAAGATAACGCAGGAAACGTTCAAGTCTCTGGCATATTGAAAACCGGCATTGAAGAGTTTTCCTTTATTGAACAAGCCTTGGCCGACCTTAAACAAACCACAAGAAGTAAATTAAAGAAGGAGGAAACCAGACACGTATGCTTACACTTAGTACAATTCCTTATACTTAGTACATGTAATACGGTAGAAAATTTACCAACAATTGGGCAATACATTTGCTACCGTGTTGTCCCTTATGCTACAGCAAGTGTATAATCATTGCTTATTTCCATGTTGAATTTTAAACGTCAATATTTACTTTTCCCAGAGTATCCAAAGTAAGTTTCCAAACTGTAAGGCACAGGACTAAAATCAAAATTGTTTTACCGACAATAATGGAATTGTAGGCGTCTCTTTATGCACAAAACGTTATAAATTATTTTAATGTGTTTCTTCAACAGCAATTATATTTGCTCATGAAAGGTATATCATATTAAATCATTTTGTCAATACTTTTTCATGATGAACAGCAGTTGTCATCTGTAAGAAAGTCCCCCCACACCACAATGTGTTAAAACTGTCGTCTGTGATAGATACTTTAGTTTAATGTTTAAGTTTAATTCAGACAAGTTTAATGTTATTACCAAAACATTAATGATGTTCGGTATTTTACAAGGGAATTGCAAGGGTTGGCTCACAGATTCGAACTTTTTGGTTACTGAGCTCATTAATTATCTTTCAAATTAGCCCTTTTATAAACCTTTAAAAATTCCTGCAATTGTTCTTATGCGATTTAAGTTCTGTGTTTTTGGGTGATTTTATTTGTGTTACCTGGCAGTGTTTTGTACAAATGATTTCCCTGGAAATTTCTCGACTGTAATTAGTATTAGAGAGAGAAGTCTGTACGCCTACGCACGTTGAACTCTAGTAAGTTGCTGCGAGCATGGAATTATCTAGGACAGTGAAGCGCATCTACCACGAGCCTGATAGATTCGAACCAGATGACCGTGTTGAACTTTCGCTCTGACAGGACTTCACCACATGGTTGCTTTGAATAGATCTGAAATATCTGTGTATCGAATGTTCGGATCTGATCTTTTGGATATTGTCCCTACGCGTAATTCAGTACGCCAAGTCAAATGACTTCTACAAGAGGTTCTTCCTTCTATTGCAGATTTACCAGACGTATGGACTACATATTTAGAAGAGCTAGATAATGCAATACGACTAACCATTCAGCTTAAAAATGCCTGAGCACTACAATGGCTTAGCAGCAAGGCTTGCAACTAAGTGTTTTGGACCAGGGCAAGTTAGCGAGGCAAAAGGCTCTAACGCTTTCAGAGCAATGCACATCAATGATTTCCACCATGGACTTGTCCTCCTGGTATGCGCCGCGTTATTCATGGAGCTCTGCCAGAACTCTAACTTCCCAAAGAAATATCCCACCTAAATGAGTCATACTATGATTTCCTTTTGCACCGACACGTCAATACCCAAGTGAAGGTTGGCATTGGTAGCATCATTCCCTTAATTCTCTATCCTTACGACGAGATACTAGTGCTCAGTGGCACTGCTGTTGAGGGCGTGTTTGATTACCATAGCAGCCGTCTGGTTCTGCATCATCAGTCGCGGCTATCGATGCAACATTCGGTTCACAAAAGGTGTGTCAATTTTCAAACGCCTGCAACACTAAGTTATTTATTATTGTTGTCTGCATTGTTGTCTTGAACGACCTGTCCTTGAACGATGCCAGATATCTACAGCGGCGAAATAAAGGTGTCATGCATATCCATCAGCAACGATTTGTTGGCTCTCAGTTTATCTCTGGCACTTTGTCGAGGATGGATTAAATGTCGACACGAGCCCCTGAGGCGCGTCGGCGCTCTCAGGATGAAGTACAGCAGCCTTCCTTCCAGCGTTTATTGAACGTTATCAGATTATCTGAGTTAGAGTTCTGCTAATGGCATAGTTCTCACAGCATCGGTGCTTTGGGTCTCATGGGCATTCTGCTACAGAATGTTCCGCAGTTACGCATCTCCATGACACAAAGATACTACACCTCCAGCGTATCCAACCATTTTCCAGCTCCCTAGGACTTCCATCCTACCTCCTGGATCAGCTGTGTTCATTGGTGTTGGTTTATTTACGGTGATGACAATGTGACGATTGAAATTGCTTTTATTGTATTGTTATTTATTGTTTTATTGTATCGAATTATTTTTGCCACTTCCAATTGAATTATCTAGGGGCCTTTTCAAGAAAGGGTAGGGTAGAGTAGAGTAGAGTGGAGTAGAGTAGAGTTAAAATTAACTCCTTTCATGAAAGCACATAGTTAATTTTCACTCTGCTTGTTTAACTCTCTTTAACGCTGCAGGGTTAGCAGCTGTAGAGTTAAAAGGAGTTAAAAATGACAGAGTTAAATTTAACTCCATGGTTTCATGAATAGAGTTAATTTTAACTCTGCTTAGCCTGCGTGTTTTAACTGGGGTTAAATTTCAATAGAAAATGCTCAAAAAGAGTTAAGCAGAGTTAAATTTAACTCTTTCGTGAAAAGGGTAGAGTTAATTTTAACTCTTTTCATGAATCCACGCGGAGTTAAAATTTTTAACTCTCTCTGATTCGCAGGGTTAAAATTAACTATTTTAACTCTTCTTGAAAAGGATCGAGTTAATTTTAACTGTACCCTACCATTTCTTGAAGGCCCTAGGACAGCGAAGCGTATCAACCTGATAGACGAGTTTTACTTTCCGATGGACAAGAGTTTACCACAAATCAATCCAGTTTAGTTTGAAGAAACCTTTCATCGAAGCTGAATGAATGTTTTTTATCAATGTGCCCAGCATTTGTGAGGCACTCATTGAGGCCTATTGAATGCTGCCCTCCGTGGTTGCTCTGAAACATGTACAAGAGACGGAGGGGCGAAGGTCAAGGGTAGAAAACTTGACCCCAGGCACTTCTGATTTTCATTTATTTCAGTAGCCCCCAGGGCAAGAATGAATAAGATTTGGATAGTAAATTTAGCTAACTAGGTAGGTAAAGAACGAGTTTCCTAGTGTAGTTCACCAGCGATCGATTTTTAGTTTATTTACCAGACAATCTTATTAACTAAGTAGACTAGGCATTGATACACGAGGAATTACTAATAAGAAGACGCTGCAGCACCAACGAAATAGGAACTTTAAGTTAAGGATGTTAAGGAGTTAAGGCTTACACTGATGTCTATTGATTCAGTCATCAGGACATTATTGAACTCAAGATCCAAATCAATTTTAATTGACTAATTTTAATTGATTAATTTTAAATTTAATTTGAATTTTATTTATTTAGTTAATTTAATTTTAATTGATTGATTTAATTTTAATCAATTTCAAATAATAATCTAAATTACAGTGAGTGATAAGATTTTGGTTGTGCTGGGCTAAGAGTACATTATGTTATGTCAAAAATTTTGATAACCACCCTAAACATATACCTGCATACCTGCTCAGCAACAATGATTCTAAAGTCAAGCAGCTGACGTTGCAAGATAGGAATCAGATGAACCAGCCAAATATGCAAATGAGATTGTCGATCCCTGAAGGGAACAATCAGAGCAATGCGATGACGAGAAATGCAATTTTTCGGCTTCCATTCGCCACCACTCTTTAACTCTGGCAGTCGTTTGCGGACGTCATCTTCTGTGAGATCCGGAGCACTCTTCACGAAGTCCATTCTAAGCCGGCCTACTGAAACAGAATAGATTTAAGGCACCTAGGTTTCTGAGAAATACTCTCAAAAAATTTTCAAACAAATTCCTATACTGGCACACTGACCAAAGTACCCAAACCCTCGAAACTTAGCCACAGTTTGTCCTTATTAGAGCCGAATAACTGGTCAAAAACTATTAGATTGAACACGGCAGACGGTCACCTCACAACTTTTTGCCAAATTCAAATTTTGATCTGTCATTGCTCAAGAAGGAAGTAACGCTCGAAACCCGGAATACTTTTAATATTCTAGTACTAGTAACAGATAATAGTCATGACAAAAAGTTTCAGAATTGGTCAAACCAGTATTCTGTATAGCTGAAATAATATTTATGAAAGAAACATTTTTCTGCTGCGCCTCGGCGCAGCAGGTCTACTATAATAGGTTTTTATAGAATTTTACACATGCGCAATGCATTTTATGTAACTGCCTATAGAATACACATGCAGTTCAGTATGTTCTTCAGAAATTCATAATTCATAGCTCGAATGTTATGCAAATTAGGTATTCGCATAATGTTAGCAAAACTTTAACATTAATAGATTCTATGAATTTCTGTCGCTTGTGTGTAAGAATGCCGTGGATTTCTGTCACTGATGTAAGAAAGAACGATGAACAGTACCTAAGGATCTGACTCAAAATTGTTAAGTGCGCATTTTCAGCTCTTATGTCAGCTCTTCAGATCTGCAAAATTATACTATTTATAAATACGCAATCTCCAGTCCAGTAGTCGACTTTCGACGCCCCATGTATTATCTGGTTTTAACGTGTTCGCTTTGGCAGATGTCCTGAAAATGGTAGAAATTCTTGCTTGCTCACGCTTCAGCAAGAATTTAGTCTTCAGCGTCTCAGGCATGTTGGTGGCTTCACCCGAACTTGGCACTGTAAAATCAAGTCTTTATTGAGCTACATTCTACCGACACCGTCCAATATAACTTTGAAAGTGTAGTGAATGATAAGAATCAGGACATTTTGAATCTGCTCGCAGCAGGTCTATTGTTGCCTCAGGGTAACAATTAAAAGAACTAGCAGATTTTATACGGTACCAAACCAATTTTGCACAAATCTCTTGCTTGTTCGCAGCAGAATTAGTACTTCAGAGTCCTGTCAAAAACTGTGTATATGAGATATATTGTTTCTCACTCTAAACTGTTTTAGCTTGATATGTTGGCTAGTGGTGGGCGTAAAAGTAGCTCTCGCAGACGCGTGCCAGCCCGTTCGTAGCCCCCCCCCCTTTAAGTTCCAGTTTCAGCAACTGAAACTGAACCCTATACAACCTGAATCATAGTTTTAGTTTAGTTTCAGTGCCCGAAACATCGCTAACAGTATGGTATTGTCAGGAATTAGTGGACAACGAAGAGCGAGAGAAAGCCGAGACGGGAAGCGTCAGGCACCCTCGGACCCACGAAACCAGGACCTAGGAAAGAGAAGGGAAGAGTTCAGCTTTTCAATCAGTATTGAAACTAAAAGACCGGCCCGGCCTGGGTTCAGCTTTGAGTACGGTCTAGTTAACCACTACACCACAGGGCCATCAGCTGAACTCCCATATCAGTCTTATCAATCTTTCCTATGCCTGCTTCCTAGGGATGTGCCATTAAGCATTTTCTCGGACCGTGTACGGGCTGACTGATTTCTCGGTGCAGTCTCGGTTCGAGCCCGGACCAGCCCGAGCCCGGCCGAAGCCCGAGGCCCGAGTCAAGGCCCGAGCGGCCCGACTCGGGTCGTGCCTACGGAGTTTCTCGGTCCGGAATCGGTTCGGACCGCAAGCATTATTTCTCGGGCTGGGCCCGAACCGAGCCCGAAGTCCGATTCAAGGCCCACCCGAGCACAACCCTACTGCTCCCCCCAAACGAGAAAGCCATGGCTTAATCTGGTCAAAGTATTGATACGTGAATCAGCATTTACTCGAACAAATACGACTTAAAACCGAGTAGTTTATCCAAAACAAAAACCTTAAACCTTACCAAGAAACGGTGGATATTCAGGGCATAATGGAAGTGACGTCGTCGGGAGTTGAGCATAAAGGAGGGAAGTCCTGGTAAAAGTTGCGCCTAGAGGAGAATAATTAAGAGATTGTGAATTGTTGGTCAGACTTTTGGAAGACAGCAGATTTCTAGCAGTCCTAAAAGAGTAAAAATCTGGTGCCAAAAGAATGATAAGAGTATGCCACTAAGCAAGGCGCTGTTGGAACCATATTCTGCCGTTATATTTATTCCTGTTTTCTGCTTCGACAACGTAAGGATGGTCAGTCATGCAAGTTATAACAATTCCTGGGCAATCTTGTGCGTAAAAATTGGCCATGACATTGGTGGCATTATTTCTGATTTGGATGCATAATTAAGTTTCTAAAATTCCGGGCGTAGTATGGTTAACGCCCTAATATAGTCATTTATTTAAGCATTACCCTGTAGTAAACACTACCATAAACACGTGTACGTGACGCTTTTCGTCGAACAAATGTGAGGTAGAGATGAGCACGGGCCGGTTTTTTTTCGGCCCGGCCCGGCCCGGCCCGCAGGCAAAATTTTTCGGCCCGGCCCGGCCCGCTCCAAGATTCGGCCCGGCCCGGCCCGCTCCAAGCTTCAGCCCGGCCCGGCCCGCCAAAAGAAAGTTTCCAAAATATTATTTCAAAGGCTCAAATGCAATATGGAAATGCTAAATTATGCTACAAAATGTTAAATTTTGCTGTAAAATAGCCAGAATGAGTAGATATTTAGCTAATTTTAGCGATTTTAGAACATTGTCTATAGTCGATCCGGCCCGTTTCGGCCCGCAGTTATAAAATTTTGTCGGCCCGGCCCGGCCCGCTAACAAATGGATGTCGGCCCGGCCCGCGGGCCGGGCCGACGGGCCGAAATGCTCATCTCTAATGTGAGGACTCCTGTGTTTTATGTAGTAGATATTGTTTAGGAGTAGTGATGTGGATCGGATCGGATCGGATCGACAAATTTTCGGATCGGATCGGATCGGCTTGATTTTTCCGGATCGACGATCATTTAAATGAGGCAAAATTTGGAAACTTTTACAACAGTGTAAAATTTCTTTCAAGAAATTTTCAAAATCTTTCAACTGAAGTTTGAATTTTCTGTTGTTGATGTAAATATTTTGTTGGTAATGTGTTGTTCGTTTTATTTACTTTCTCTGGATCAATAAATTTCTATACGTATGTATGAATACAATCTGTTAAAAATATTTAATTTCTCCAGAATTTTAGCACATTCAAAATTTGTGTCCATGATCGAATAGAGCTGTTCCAGCTGCCTACATATTTCTGCACTTACATTTAAATTACAGGGTATCATTTAAAAGCGAATTATTAGCTAGAACTAATACCTGAAAGCATAGGTTAACGCGGTGGGGGTCTGGGGGGTCCAAGCCACCCCCACCTGGATTTTAGTTTGGTAAGGGGAACCAAGGGAAACCAAAAAATGTTTTGAAAAAAATTTGCTGAAAACTTGCATACAGGGGTTTTTTGGAGCGCTGAGCACGAATCTGAAATCCGTTTTTCGATTCAGCTTTTCGTTAGCTCAGTATAAGCTAAAGTTGTAAGCTGTAAGTAAGATGTAAGCAGATGTAAGCCCCCTTACCAAACTAAAATTTTAAATTCTTTAAAAGTTTTTAAAAACTTTAAAAATTTTGAATTTTTGAATTCATCAGCCTCTAGTATGCACCCACACCAAATTTCAATGGTCAAAAAATCAAAAGTTAGGGCTGGGGGGGAAAGCGCAAGAGATTCAAATTTTTTTGCAAAATTTTATAAAAAATTGCAAATTATAATAAAATCTATCGTAAATATTAGCTATTAAAATATTATCGTAAATTTTTTGAAAAATTTTACAAATTTATTCTTGAGGTACATTCCCCCATGAAAATTTTTGTTCATACCGGACCCCTCAAAATTTGTTTGGGGCAAGCACCTGCCTGGACCCGACCCTATGTTAATGTATGCCTGAAAGTACAAATTTTTCGAAATTCCTTATTCATAGATAGGGAGGTTTTTGTGAATTCTGGGAACTGGGCCCATCTCTGGGACCGAGTTGTATTACAAATGCTGTTCAGCTCGTCAAGACCTTTCGAGTGTGTGATTAATGAAACCCATGTAAATCCTGAAAATCCTGTTTTAGTGATTTTTGGAATAAAGTGCATTTATGGAAAATGATTGTATTACAAAGCGGGTTCATATCGCAAGAGCTTTTAAATGATGGGCATATTGTGAGAATTAAAAAAATTGAATTCCGGATATTTTGTAAAACAGAAAATTCCGAAGATTTGGTTCATTTTGGTTGACAGGTTTGCAAGAGCAAAAATATGCCGGGGATTCATGATCACGGAAACGAATTTTCTATGTGCATAAATTTTAGCAAATCATTGAATACATATTTAGGATACTGAATTTTTCGTGATTTTCAATGTCTCCATTTACGAACCATTTTAAATAAACGCACTGCTTATAAATACCTATATAAAACTATAAAATATGTTTAAGCTTGCAATAATAGACCAAAGCCTGTACGTAAATTGTTTGGTCTTACACCCTAGCACGCGAAAAAGTGACAACTTTTCTAATTTCCTATGTTTAACACATGAAATCTCATTACCTATATTTAACACATGAAATCTCAACTTTGAAGTGAAATTACTTAGCGACCGTAAGACTTTCGACTTTAATTTCAATAACGTAAAATATACAGTTTGGACAAAAGATATAAAAATCAGCGAGATCGGAGAAAGTCCAAAAAATAACCCCGAAATTGGACCCCTCCATCGGATCGGATCGCCGGCCATTTGCCGGATCGGATCGGTAGGTGATTTTGGCTGTCGATCCGATCCGATCCACATCACTACTTAGGAGTATCAAACAGTAGTGACGTTACCTGTGAAAACGTCTGGAAGATATTTCCAAGAATACATCAGGCCGATGTCTGACTAAAAGTACGCAAAATAAAACCAGGGCTGGAACCCAGGCCAGGACGCTTCCAAATCGTCGTAAAATGTGGCCTTTACAAATCACATCAATCAGGATTTTAGATGATCTTAATAACATCTTTATGAGCATATTTTTAGTCTTCATTAAAATAAGAAAATGTTGTACCTAAAAATTTTAAAAGTATGCAAAAGGAACAATAGATTAAGCGGATATGATTTGGTTACTTGTTTCTTATTTCGATCACGGTTATTAGATAACCAAACTCAGGCTTAGAGGCATAGCGGGGCAAATTGTATGATCAACCGGGGAAGTAGTAATTAATCTTAATCTTAATCCGGGGAAGTAGCTTAATCTTGCATCGTATAGCACAGCAGCTAGCAGCAGAGTTTGTTTGTTGGTTCAATAGACGAATAGGAGTCAATTTATGGAAACTGGGAAATATCGTCTGCACTGTTTTTTTCAGTTTTACCCAAAATTTAATTGTCCTTCAACGAAATCAGAAAAATTTGTTGGCCAGGCTAGCTTAACTTGCCAAGCACTTGCAATTGCTCACTGATGTAAACTTTGGGGGTGTGGGGTAATTAGGTGCACAAATGCGGGGATGCGACACCATACAGGCGTACATAACAGATACTCTGCATGCTACCAAAGTCAACGTCAAAATAGTCGGCAAATAAAAATAAGCGTGAAACTGAGACTGAAATGTCTGCTCTTGCTAAGCTGAAACTACACAGTTTCCGGAAGAGAAAACTCAATTGATATTCCGCATATTTAATTTACTAGTACACAAATACTCCATCATTTGAGCATATTACCAAGAGTTCATGATTCTTCTATATTTAAGCAGAAGAGCGCCACTAGAGGGCTTCTCTTCTTGGCATTGCGTAACGGTGCTCCGAATGCAATACGCGAATGTTCTCCCGTTTGGTGGGGGGGAGTCGACAAGACAGACTAGGATTGGCTGAATCTGACTGGCTACTTGCGACCCCCCCCCCACGGAGTCCACTTTTGCCTACCTTCCCCCCCCCCCCACCAAACGGGGATCCCTTTTGCCTACCCTTCCCCCACCAAACGGGGACCCATTTTAGAAATACAGTGAAACTACCGTAATCCCCTGCTCTACCCCCTTCCCCCTCCAGCAAACGGGGAGGGGGTCTCTGCAGTCTGTTTGGCTGTTGGCTACCCCCCACAAAATGGGGACCTCTTTTCGGCTACCCCACCACCAAACGGATAGGGGGTATGTCCTGTCGATTTGGCTGACCCCCCCAACCAAACGGCGAACATTCGCGTATTGTGGGCGGAGCACCGTTACGCAATGCCAAGAAGAGGATTCCTCTAGTGGCTTGCTCTTCTTCTAATATATAGTGCAATTATGCACTCTTGATAATAGCATATGTTGTGGTGTTGTTGTTTAATAATTAAATTACTCACTATTGTAATAAAAACCGCAAGCTATGGGTTAAAGCGAAACTCAATAGGAATTACT
The DNA here is from genome assembly GCA_030248195.1 of Trissonchulus latispiculum. Lineage (NCBI taxonomy): Eukaryota > Metazoa > Nematoda > Enoplea > Enoplida > Ironidae > Trissonchulus > Trissonchulus latispiculum. Next base: position 25,502 of record JASAND010015009.1, on the reverse strand, counting down.
GAGTATGTAAGTTAAACGATTGAATTACAGCATGAAAGGGTTTTCTGTTTGTAGTCAAAACAAAATGTATATAGGTAATGTCAGTCAGCATAAAAGTTTATCGAACTTCCAGCTCGCAAAGGCCAACACTTAAGAAAAGTTCTAAGGACTGTTGCGAATTTGAAGGAATGTCATTTAGACGAGAAGCGAATTGTCTCAAAATATCTTTGAAAATCCGAAAGCTTTCTTTTTGCCCACGACCAGCAAACAAATTGAAGCGAAGAAAGTTGTGGCAGACAATCATATAATCTTTTGCAAGTCGATGTACTGTTAGCATTGGTGCAAAAAGGGTCTTTTTGATAATTGATTTCAGATCTGGTAACATCAGACAACTTCTGCTGTACAAAATTCTTACACAGAATTCTTCTAATAATAAATAATTTTGATTAACGAACCTATTCTATTTGATTGCTGAATTAAATCTGTCATCAAAATGAAAGTAATCCATAATCTTAACCCTTAAATGCATAAGCTATTTTACCGACGTTAACGCATAACCTGGGTCAATTTGACCCAACACTAATTTTAGCTTCGCGGAGCATACTATGTTGAAACAATGCTAACAAAAGCCTCAGAATAGCTTGGTAATTGGCAGGAAAACTGATAATTATTATCCTATTGTGGAATAGCAGCTGAAAACAATTTTATGTCCAACTGCCAGTACCCAGGCACAAAGATGAAACTGGGTCACTATTTACTGACCCGGTGACCCGGGGACCCGGTCGACCCCTGACCCGGTGACCCGGTATTTTTGAAAATTCAGGTTTAAGCTTGTAAAAAATTAAAAATACTTTATTGGGGTGCGGTGAGTGTTTTTTACCATTTTGGACATTTTTGACGACTAACAATATCAAGTTGGGCATAAATTTTGGTTTCCTAAAGTAGTAGCATTGGAAAGTGAATATTGTAAGTAAGCCGGAAAAAATCGACAATTTGCACGATTTTGCACTCAATAATGTGAAGTAATGTGAACATAGCTTTTTGAATCATGCAAATTGGAACACAATACTTTATCAAAGTCATAACATAATCTAATTCTGATCATAGGGTTTAACATTAGCACTTTTCTGTTTTATCATTATATATTTTAGTAAAATATTTCATTTAGTTGTATGATGGAAGTTTCACTCAGCGGAAATTCTTTGGAAATATTTTTTCGTATGGCCAGGATTCAGAGAATATGAAATAAAATCAATCACAATTGGTTCCTGAAGATATGTAGTAAGCCATAACAATTGCAAAAATTTCGAAGTAAAACTCAGAATCTGTAAACCTTGTTTTGCTGAGATATTCCTTCTTACTGAGATTTGAAAACCACAGTCTGACCCTCTCCCTCCAAAAATAATAGCAACAGCGATAAATCACTAACAGTAGCTGGAGCATGGAGAATTTTAGATTTTAAAACAAAGATGTCAGACTCTCAGGTCCCATATAATAGTTTTCATTTTCTAGTTAAGATTCAGCGTAATCATTGTAGTTTCAAACCTAGATCAAAGCTTGACAGGACATTACAAATATTATGAGGACACTACTACAGCGACAAGCATTTAAAAAAACTACACGACTAAGTTAAGAATATTTCTATTGCTAGTTTTTGAGTAATTGTTGAAGTTTTTAGTAGGCAAAAATTGGTAAAACTTTGAAAAATATCCTATAACAGCAAAACTTTCCTCCAATCAAAAATACCGAGTCAAAACCGGGTCAGAGCTCCTGACCCGGTGACCCGGCTCATCTCTACTCAGGCACATGTGGCGGTCAGTCAAAATAGCAATAGTTTTGAATCCCAAAATCATCACACAATACTATTTCTGAAAAGAAAACAACTTAGACACACTTTTAGAAGCAATCTCTACTGTTATACAATTCTTACCAGGAAGAGCCAGGACCCCACGGAATTGGCCAGTTGGGACCCTTCTACCAGCACCTTTGGGATACCTAACGGTAGTGTTTATATCTGTTTGTTGTTGATACTGATTCCATAACTTGCCAGACGTTACCCCGTTACTACACAAGACTGTTTAGGACAGCCAACGCTGGTCTTTGACGTCTAGCAGAATCGTGCTACTCAAAACGCTGCCAAACAAACTCTGTTTGGTCTCCAGAACGAAAAAGAGATATATACCTAAAATTGCATGAAATTTACCGCTATTGTGCAAGAATTCAGCAGCTGATGCAAGAAAAAGCTGCTACCTGTCACTCAATAGTCAAGTCAGAGTTGCTTGGTGAATTTCATGACCTGGGTCAAATTGACCCTGGGGAAAATTATTGAAAATAATTTCGTCTGTCCAGAAGCAAGACTTTTCTTGCTACTTTGACTTGGTTCTTAGTTGTATCAGAGAATTTTGTGAGATATCACAAGAAGTCGTCGGACAACAAGCCATTCTACGCTGTACACAGCGGCTTAAACAAGGGGTAGGGTACCTCGTCCAAATTAAAAGCGTAATTACTACCGTAGTTTGCTTTAAAAGCGTATAATAAAACGTTTATATCAACCGTAGGTTGTATTCATATTTTTCAGTTTTTTCTCCAGCTTTTCAAAGTGCTGCGGCCAAGCCAGCTTTGTTTTCCTTTTTGCTTCTTACCGCGCCGCATATGCGTACTTGTGAGCGTAGTCTTAGGACTAGCTACAAAAACTGCTTCACTTAAAAGCGTAAATGCTTTATGAAACCGTATATACGGTAGAAAGTATACGGTTGTAATATACGCTTTGAATTTGGACGAGGTTCCTAGGGTCAATTTGACCCAGGTTATGCATTTAAGGGTTATGGTGGGCGGATGAAAGCTGGGCTAGTTTCGAGAAGCACATGTTTGACCAAGATCGCAGCACTTTTGAAAAGCGAAGGACGGAACCGGTCACTTCGGCCAAAGATTTTGTATCAGGGTCCTTGACTAAAAAACTGTAGACGATGCAACGACAAGAAATCCGGCCCGTTTCTATTGGAGTCCACAAGGCCGCTCATGATGGCAACCATTCAACGATGATAATCAAACTTAGTAGAGCAAACACTGAAAATAAAAGTAATCCAATGTTAGTGTGGTAACCGGGTGAAAGATAAGGAATTGTTCAATTCTGGACCTTAGATCACAGCACAATTAGTGAGCGTGAAGTCATATAGGTGTCCAGATCATACATGAACACGAGGATAAATTTTGGGGAGGGAGGGGTTTAACCAACGGCAGCCGAAAAACCGAATTTTCACCGTTTTTTGTCCAAAATCGCAAAACTTTGGATTTGGGATGGTGAGCGACCACTCTGGTGGGTGAGCTCTAGGTCTGTTCCCGCACAACCCCTCCCCAAGTGCAAGTCTGGTCAAGATACTAAATCTTGTTACGTTTCCTTTGATCTCTCATGGGACAAAATTGTCAATTTTTAAAATTTCTACAATACAGTAAAATTGGATATCATTCGATAGCTAATGATGAGTTGAACAACTTTTCTAATAGAACCATGTGTCTGAAGTATTTGAAAGATAAGAGGGCACAGTTCGGTGAAAAGCTCTATGTCATTTGAAGCTGGCTATCCCGCAGACGTTTTAGCTCTGAAATATTATACGACCAACAGGTTTAATTTGCCACATTAGTCGACCGCAATTTCACTGCCGTTCTGCCTACAAATGAGATTAGAAAGCATTGAGTTGGTCGCGGACCGGATTTTTGCTACCCGACCAGCCCCACACTGCGGCCCGTGGCTCGCAGATATGTAATACCCGCAAGGTACCCGCAAAATGTTTTCGCTGAACTCATGTGAAAAAACTAAATTTAAACACAAATTTTCGTTTTACTAGGTGTTTCTACGCTATCATAGACTTTGTTAGTGCGAAACACTCTAAAACAATCACATAATTTGTTGCAAGCAAATAATTCATAATTTATTCGAAATCTGATTTCAGGAACAAGAATAGGAACGGAATGGGACCTAAATTTCAGGTAAGAACACACAATCAAAAAGCTCAAAAGATTACAAGGTCACAAAAATCAAAATGACAGGATGGTTGCACTGCCTGCGTTGAAGCATCTGTGTAGATATGCGGATTTATTTTACAAATACGAATTTTGTATATTGTCCAATAACTCGCAAACTCAAATATACATTAAGGTAAACATTGCTATTTTCAAATAGACCCATGTTAGAAATTAGACTCCCGTGCCTGTTACAAAAATTAAACTCTAGTTCTTGTTGCCACAAAATAAAACTCTGTTTTTGATCCTGCTCCTGAAAATAGATTTCCCCCCGGTTCCAAAAAATACACCTCCGTTCCTGTTGTTCTTGTTCTTAAACTGGACCCAGTTTTGCTCCTATTCCCAAAGTTAGAATTCCTAGAAGTAGATCAGTGTATGAGTACTGCCGAGATGACTGGTCGGCATTTTTATTCACCATTTATTCACAGCAAAGAAACACTATTGCAGCTCTAAAGACTGTCATAACCAAGAGAGAAGTCAAAATGCAAATGCAGTGTGCTCATTAACTATTAAATTTCACTTAGTTTTTAGGACAAAAATAGTTTAAGTTTTCAGGTTAGGTCCGCACAGATACCCGCGCGGGTAGTGCGGGTACTGAAATTTGTTAATAGAATATAGAATATTATATATTATATATAATAATAGTATATTATAATAGAATATAATATATACCCGCCCGGCCCCGCCCCGCCCCACGGGTAGTTTTTCAAGTTTGTAGTTTTTCTGAATATGTCTGTCACTGTCTGGTATCGAACTCTGATATTTATTTTGACCATTTGAGCCAAATTTTATATCAAATTTAAGCTATCGATGTTCTGAACATTTTATCTAATTGCACCAAGTTTCTACAAAGCAGTATGAGAAAGTTAAAGCGCATTAAAGTTTGAAGAAAATAACAGTCGGAAAGAGCTTGAGCAAGTCGTTCAAACGCCGTTTCTCGATCGGTGCTCGGCGTATCATTGTCATTTGCACAGCAATAAATAGCCAAAGATAGAGGCTTCAATTTGATGTATTGGCCATACCGTAGTGTTTTGTCATCCTATGTCTACACGTCTTCGAAGCCCTTAGTGAGGCATAGTGGCGTAAATACTAAATTGTAGGGATTTGAACTGCAATATCTCTTAACTGGATTGACCCTGGACTTTAAAAATTTGTCTTGTTTTTGGACCCAAATGGGGGTATGTCATACCCAAAACTGAACGAAATCGGTGACTATAAAATTTGGTACCCGGCGACCCCCGCCCTAAGCACATACTCACAACGCGGCATAAACCGGCTTCATTAGTGTGTTTCCGAAGAGTTCTTCAAATTGTTATATTTATAGTCTTTAAAAACAAAAGATATAATAAAGGTTTGTCATAAAGAGGACGGATCTATAGTTTTGCTATAATGTGATTAAGCTGGAATTATACAGCAAAGCAAATCTTGCTGAACTACAGAACTACATACAGCAAAAGCTTGCACGAAAGGTTAAAGGTTATTAAGTTGAGTGGCATACTTTATAATAACGCTTCACAGCTGCTCCCAGTGAAAAGTCATAGTTTTACAGTGAACAATATGCACATTAATGTAAATTGTAGCATTGCCAAAAGTGCTCCCTGATATTTACATGCATTCTAGCGAAAACTCGCAGTAATTCATTACATACCATGTGATAATTGCATGATCGATGAACATATACAAACAATTATTCAGCTTATTCGGTTAAAAGGCAAAACGTTTATGGTAAAGCGCTTGCTAATAGTTAATTGGGGGAGGGGGCCATTGTTTGTCGATTTCTCTACCATTGCTACCATTTCCGATTTTGTTCATTTTCACAGATTTAGTGCTCCTTCAGTGCTTTTGCAAACTTCGGACAATCTCTTTTGCAACTCTCAGATACCTTATGTTGTTTCCTGTATTTTTGACAGCCGGCGAAAAGTGACCCCGTTCGGTCATTACAGACGGGCCGGGCTGCATCTTGAAAATCTTTTTTTCGACCCATGAAAAATTGGGCCGGTGAACAACACCACTTGGAAGTTACATATTGTTGATGACTTGAGGTACAAATGTTGGAGCTGTGTTGTGTCAGCAAATTTGGTCACTGGTTTCTGATCTCTTCGATCACAGACTTAAATTCCTATGCTTTCTGCTGACCCAAAACACACAATGGTTGTTAGTTAGTCCGAAGCTAACAAAAATCGTTTCACCACCCCAAGAAGGAGGCTGAAGCAATCCGTTTTCAAATTTTATTTCAACTCAGAGACTAACATGATTAGAATGGCAAATGACGCGAAATTCGCTGTGAAAGTCTTCAATCAACACAGCAAACGACTGGCGTTATCCCAAATCTTTTCTGGCATCGCTGACCAACCGAGGGACAATGGTTGTAGCAGGCCTGGAGACCCGTGGAGTACATCGCGCCAAAGCACTGCCCTTTGTACGATTCTACAGGCGGTCCCATCAAAGTCACGGCCACAACCAAGACAAGCAAACTCCCAAAAAAGTTCCTGCAATATCACAAGATAACATCATAGCTATGGCAATTAATAGTACAGCGAGAAACGCAACAACAGCTGTAAAGTATTTTATACGAGGCGAATTTAACGGTTTTGACTAAATCTGTTTACAAGAGAAGCGAAGCCCTGCACGACAGACATCTTGCTGAGATTTAGTAATTCCCATGACTTTTTTAAAGGTAATGGCTTTGAAAAGTGTGTCCAGGAGTTAAATAGAAATGATCCTTGACGTAATATGCACCACGTCGTTGATACAGTCGCATTAAACAATCTTAGGGCCTTTTCAAGGAAGTGTGGGATATTGGTCAGACACCTTATCGTAAGCCTAAGTATAAGTGTAAGAATCTACAGTAATATCCTACAATAAGACTACAGTTGAATTTACCATAATAGATTACAGTAATAATCTACAGTAAACCTACAGTAATTCCAGTGGTATCGTATATTTTGTTGTGAAGTTAGCACTACAGTATTTGGAGTAAGTTAGGATATTTTGTAGAGAATATTTGAAATACAAAATAATGACGAAAACAATTTACGTCATAGGTCAAAGTTCGGAACATATGTCAAACAATCAATCATTTTAGTTGTTGGCTTGACTGATTTCTTTTCACTATTTAAAGTCTTTGCAAAATCCAGTTAGAGTTAGTTGGTCTGGGGGTTGAAGTCGGGTGTAGGACCGCCATTACCTACAGTGATTTTATATTTCGATTTCGTTCTATTCTTATAATCTACGCAGTAGTTGGTCTGTAATTTGAAGTTAGTAATTTGCGTCGAGTGTTTGGACCCAGTATTATTTTGTACTTTCGTAAATAAATTGGCTTTTGTATAGTTTACCGTAAGGACGCCTTTTTAACTAAGGGAATAATTTAGGACTTAGAGTTTGTAACATTACACACCTTAGACCTGAACCTGGACTTAGTTTCCTAAATTTGATACAAGTCCGGTCTTTATTTTGAGAGAATATACAACCACATAGGACCAAACTTCAGAAAAGCGTAGAGTAGAGTAGAGTTAAAAATAACTATTTTCCCTCGTGTTAACGCCGCTTAAGCTGGAGTCTTCCTTCTTTTAACTCCTTCTTAAAAAGGATCGAGTTAATTTTAACTCTGCTCTACTCTTTCTTGAAAAGGCCCTTAGAGACCTCCTCCAATTTGGGGAGCCAATTTTTCCCGACGAGAAATCTGGAAGTTACATTGCTGTCTTGAGATATCAACGTACTAGTACGTACTATTTCGTCTAGTACTAAGGTGAAAATTAATACAAAAAGACTACTTTAAAATGTCGAGCTGCGGAAAGCCCGAAACGTAGGAGAAAGAACGAGGAGCACTCACGGTCTATTCTGTAATCCTGCGAATTGATGTAAATGAAAAATGCATGAAATGAAGCAAATCAGTAGATTTGACTACAGGGAACTATCTCAGCTATATCTGAGTGCGGGTGCAGTAATCAAACGGTTACAGGTTCATATTCTGGCGGATGCAAAATTTCGGGGTGTCTTGCTTCGATTACCCCTACCGCTCAGAATCTGTAAAATTTTACCAAATGAGCTAAGACTTGGTATGGGTATGTTTTTGATCACGCTGAGTTCAAAAATGCTCAATTTCGCACAATTAGATTTTTTCGATTCCTAACTTTCAATTTCTAAGGAAAACCTATTTTTTGTCTCCGGTTTTGCTGAAAAGTGCATACAAGGTTTTCGGGGTCGTAGAACACGAATCTGAAGTACGGTTTTCGATTTAGTTTTTCGTTAGCTCAGTACAAGCTAAGGATTTAAGCTTAAGATACGAGCTAACGAAAAGCTAAAACTTAAAACAGACTTTAGATTCGTGTTCTACAACCGCGAAAACCCCTGTATGCAACTTTTCGGCAACCGGAGACAAAAACTGTTTCGGTTTCCCTTGGTCATTAGAAACCGAGAATAATCTAATTTGGCTAACGCGGGAGATTTTGCGATGTTTGAATTCAGTGCGGTCAAAAGAAAACACAACCATGCCAAATTTTAGCTCATTTGGTTAAGCTTTACGAAATTTGTTTGGTGGGGGTGGGGTAATCGAGCCAAGGCTCAAATTTTGTTCCGACCTTTTGTTTTGGATGATTTATTTCGTCATATTCGTCTATTAGCATTTTGATTTGGCATATACAGAAAAAACCTGTAACTACTGGTTAATTTAGGTTTCAAATGTAAAATTTAATCTGAACAAAAGCTTGTAATTGTACAGATTTCTTGTGCCAAAAACTTACATGGTCGTATCTTGCACTTCTAAGAGTCTATCTCTGTGAAAGCTGAGCTGATATCGTGCAATAAAAGCTTTTGGTACGATAGTGTATTATATATATAATAGTAGTATTTAAATTATGGCTTAAAAGCCGATTGTTGCTTGCTATTAAGATTAGCTCGTTTAATGGTATCCTTTTGTGCAGTGCTTTTAACGCAACAACATTTTTATGTAGTATGTTAATTCATTTCCAACCAACCAACACATAAACAGTGAATAAGCAATCAGACACGCAAATCAACGTAAACAGTAAATGAAAGCTTATATATAGGTCGGGATGGGGCGGTCCGAATGACCGTTTGACCGAATTCTGGTCCCTGACTCTATGCAAAAGAAATTGAGGCAATCAAATTTAAGGGCATTTAAATTAAATTTAATTTTATTTAATTTCATTACGTTTGGAGCATTTACAGCAGTTCCTTCAGAAGCATTCCAGATACTAACAATTCCATTAGTGAAAAATTCTTTTTGATATCAGTGTTACTACTTTTAATAATCAATTGATACGTATGCCGTCTTGGAATTGAGCTAGCTATGTTCCAAGTAATCTGTTGACTTTTATATCTACTTGACCATGAACGATTTTATATGTCATAACTGAATCTTTAGTAGTAATAGGTCCGCACCACAGGTCGCGCCTGGGGGTGGAGGAGGTGGAGGGAGCGGCTCAAGCGGCTCAGCGGCTCAAGCGGCTCTGGGGTGGAGGAGGTGGAGGGAGCGGCTCAAGCGGCTCTGGGGGTGGAGGAGGTGGAGTGAGCGGCTCGGCGGCTCAAGCGGCTCTGGAGGAGGAGGCTTAGCTGTAGCTTCTGGGAGACCGGAACCATGGCTGACCCAAGCTTAAATTTGAAAATTGTTTATTCTTAACGGGAAAAGCTTATCTAGGGGGTTTTCGACCATGTAGAATTCAAATATGTGTGAAATTCCTACCTCAGCTGCCTGGACCTGGGTAGAAATCTAGAGGCGGAGCGACTACAGGTTCCTAGACCGGGCCTATTCTAATAATTTACCTAAATTCTACCTACCTAACTAACAACTAATACCTTACCAAACTGCGATCGCGAGGAGTAGGTTACAATTCTTTACCAGCATAAAAATAAGGCATACGGTGATATAAAGGAATACAAAAAGGCAACCACTTTCCAGGCGACAATTAACAACACTGAACTGATGGATCAGATCTAGCTGATCAAAGTAGCTAACAGACTAAAGACTGTACAAACAGCAACCATCAATTTTAGTGTTGTTTTTAAGATAAGTTGCAACACTTGGTTTTTAGTTGATTCTCAACATCCTCCCCTGGATAGAAAAATTTTAGCGCCTGCAAAAATACATGATGGAGAAGAGAATGCTACCGTAATTCAATAGCTGAAAGTTAAAAAGAATTTCGAAGTTAAACGTAGATCTCACACAATTCCCATGAGACCAGTTATGAGGCACGTATCCTGGCACGTTTACCCATGGTGAAACAAAGAAACCACAAATAGAAGTTAAGAGAAATTAAAGTTAGAAAATGGTAGCAAAGTGGAAGTCATAGACAGGCGAAGTATAGCGAAACACAGGGAGAATAAAATAAACGAAACAATACAGTAAGTAGTTGCAACCAAACTAAGTATAGCGAAAATAAGTAATCAGAAATAGAAAATAAAGGGAATGACCCACATAGAAAAGGTAATATACCCAAAAAGCCACTATGAATAGAAAACCGTAAAGAGTAGAAATACAACAATTATTCATACATTCATCGGCCTTCAACAATCATACTTACATACATACAAATCAACCACGCATCATATCAATTTTTAGTAAACTCACAATACAAAGTTTACAACTAATCACTACTATACAAAACTACAAGAAAACTATCTAAACTATACAAAGTTCACAAAATCCTAGCTAACAAATACAAGATTCACAAATACAAAACGTAGATAGGTTAATTTTCGTTACATCATATATCAAACTACTTTTCAAAAGTCAAAAACTAACCTAACTAACCACAACATAACATTCAATATCCTAACTAAACTGTACAACAAAAGTTATCCTATACACGGCAAAACATAGAATCAATAAACATAAAATAAAGTAAAGACTATTGCAAACAAAGAAACATTTCATCTATTAAGAATGTTTTTAACCAAAAGTTTTAAAGATCTAGCGCACGGACCTTCCTTTGCCGCATAAAAAATAAAGATCACCTGATCTTTCCAAGAAAACAAGAAAAAATACGTATACATATAACAATCAAAATTAAAGCACATACATATATAGGGGAAAAATATAGGGAAAGGGTTACATAACTAGACGAATCAAAGTTTACAGACGAATCATACAGTAAAGTATATATATATATATGGCAAAAAATAACTGTACATGGCATAGATAAAGCACAAAAAATAATGACTTAAACAATGGCAAAAGATAATACATAAACAAAAACAAACAAACAATTATGCATATACTGAGCAGCAAAATTAAAGTCTATATTGTCCATAAATTTAGATCGTTGTAGTAGTTGTTGTTGTAGTTTTATAGTTAAGTTTTAAGATGATGGTCTTCTGGTTTCACCGTAGGATGAGTTCAAACCCGTATGAACTCCACTTCAGGATCGGAGCTGTATCTGCAGAAGACATTGAATTTAGAGTGTCGATGGGAGTCGTTATATCCGTTGTTGTAGTCGATTAAACACACATACATTTATAATATAATGGCTAGACAGAGCCGACAATGCAATTAAAAGATAGAAAAGGATTATAATCTAGAAGCGAAAGCTAAAGAAGAAGTACTCGAGAAAGAGAAGATCTTTAAGAAAATAAAGAGAAATAGAATAAATGCCATTTTATACAATTTGCTTAGTAATTCATAACTATTCACAATGCATCGCGCACTAAATATACGATTATCATCGAAAATAACAACATACAAATAAACATATATACACGATCAATAGCATTAGCTGAAAACAAAAACGAACCAATGAAGGTAACCATAATGATTAAACAACCATACGTAGACAACGATACAAAAGAAGTAAAAAATATAGGTAACAGGAAAACTAATTAATAACGCAAATATTTTTGGGTTTTTCCGAATATTGCTTTTTAGGATTTTCTGAATATGCATAACGAACTCCAAATACAAAAGTAACCACTACGAACTATCAAATCAACTAGCACTTCTGTACACGTTTACATGACTACAAGAAAAATCGAACAAAACTAATAACTATACAGACTAGCACATACCGACTAATTAATTAGCTATCATACAAAGTTACTACTGATTATTGTGATCACCGAAAACAAATACTAATACTGCGCATAAAGATTCCGCTTGTTTTCCGCATTTTACGCTCGTTAAATCCGTCACAATTAAAGAATCACCAAAAATTCCGAAATATGTCTATCGTCTATACTGTCATGAGGCATGCCTCAAAAAAGTCACTAAATGCTACGGTCGCTAAATATTAAACCAAATCCGTTTACAACTCCGTTTTACAAACTTGAACGTAACGTTTATACCTCTTTGCACGCAACTGGTTAAACACTTCTATGAAAATGTCGAAAAGTAGTATTAGAATTTGAGTTGGATGGGTCACAGTCTAAACTAGAAAGCGAGCCAAAAAGTTCGCACTCAGCCAAACTAATGACCCTGTTGTGTAGATTGTCCAGAAAGACAACTCACCAACGTAGGTGGGAATGCAAAACAGAACCAAGTTTAAATTAAGTCACAGTTTGGATTACGTCAAAGTCATGAGTCGTCATCGTCAATCTTGAGACTGTACGTATATGATTAAAGATAAAAATGGTAAACAATCGTTAATTCCACTAGCTTCAGAAGTCAATGTTGGCACTTCATTTAGTTAAATGATAATAAATATTAAGATTAAAGTCAAAAAGTGAGTTACCAACTTAACAAACCACTGTTGATCCGATTCGATAGTCACCATATCAATTCCAAATGGTTGTCATTTGTCAAGAGTCCTGGGAATCATTGCAATGAACGGCCACAGTAAAAGTCAATCGTCCAAATCGTGTCAGGTACCATTTACAGAGAACCATGTGCTTAGTCGAGTCCTTAAACACATAAGAATACACGATGCAATTCCATGTACGTATAATCATGAATCAAAAATAAACGAAGTCAATCCGCACAAAATGCCGTCTGCAAGTGCCATCGAGCAAATAGTCTAGGATAAGAGTCTAGTCACAAAAAATTGCTTAATTCGTTCAAATCATCAAATACCAATTCGTTCCAAACCGCTAACGAAGTTCACAAAAAACTGGCACTATACTAGTGCTTGACATTGCGTACTCGCTGAGAAGAGTCAATGCCAAATAAAGACCGATTCAAAGCACTATAATTAAATACGTATACAAAACAAACCATTAACCGTAGTCAGCCATACTAGCAATTAGTCAAAAACTTATCTCTGTAAAGGCTCGTCAAACTTATTTCAATCCGTTCAATCATGTAGTGGCACTGTTATCTATCTGGATTGTCCGTACATCCGTGTCCTGTTGTGAGACCGAGTGATTGATCCATAGCCTATTGTCATTCCAACGTGAAGTCAAATCATGGGTATCTTCTATTAGTCATGAAACAGATCAAAACTGAAGTCCTTAAACAAAAAATAAACAAGTGCGACAAACAGTTTTAACTTAGGAAAACAACTTGTTAAATGGTGATGCTATCGCCTTAGGTTGCGACGTAATAGTGCCAAACAAATTAGATAAGGTGCTTTCGAACGAATTCTGAAGTGACGTAACGAACGAAAAATCGGTCGGTGCATTGAGTGCTGGTGCTAAAGTGCCACTTAGGTCAGTTACTTCCTTCACTTACTAAATCATCATGAGAAACGTTTTCCAGTGAAGATAAAACTTTGGTATCGCCTTCGCATATAGTACGTTCACAGTTATCAGTGTCTTTCATGTCAATATCTAATGGCGTATCATCTAGCGAGTTGTGATCAAAATCGTTCGATTCCACGTCTGAACTATCCTTAGAAACTTCATGCGGTAAAAGAATTTGCGAAGATGCAAGATCCACAAAAAGAAATTTATCCGAAAAATCTGGGTCTGCAACTTTTATCAGTTTCTGCTTCTGTGTACGTAAGCTTTCACAAGTTACTTCGGTCGTAGGATTACTTTCTTCCTTAGCATTAGCATACGTAGGCGGTTCATGTGAATTATCCTCAGTCTCAGTGGAAGCATCAAGCTTAGAACTTTGGCTTAAAGGTACTACAACATTCGCGTTCGAGCTATGGACTTCGACTGTCGCAGAGTGAAAAGCAGGCCTACTATGCTCAATGACGTGCGGTCTATGTTCCTTCTTTCTTTCTCTTCTGTATCTAGACGAATGGAAAACTCGAGTTACAAACGAAATTGTGTCATCTGTACGACGAGAACATTTTGAACTAGTATGTCGCTTATGATTGAAAGATCTTGGCGCATGATTTCCGATATAATGAACAGAAAGACCTGTCTTTTCGTGTGGACCAGTATCACCGGTATGCTTGGTAACCTTCGAGTGGCGAGCCAAAAAGTTCGCTCCTGAAGGCACCCCTTGATTTAGTGATCTGGGTGTGCTCGTCCCTAAGTTTAGCTGGTGGGCATTTGCAGATGGGAAAACCACGCGAGGTCCAAAGGAAAACGCTTGATTTTCGCAGCTGCGCCCGTTCGTAGCAATCGTTCGAGAAGCAAATCCAAAATTATTCCTAGCAGAAAAAACTGTAGACGCATTCGAAAATCTAGGCTGTTGCCTCTGAAAAGGGAAATTATACCGAAAATTTGCTAGTAAAAACCTAGGTTGCTGAAAATTCAATGGCCTAAAGCCAGCGTTCTGATTTTGGAAACGTGAATTCCGAAAAGTTAGACCAGAAAAAGCATTTCCCTGCTGAAAATTGGCTTGATTAGATACCCTTGAGTTTGGTGGAATTGGTCGAAGAAAAAGTGCATTACGCTTGTCGACCTGGCTACCGTCAATAGGTACCAATTTTACCCATCGTTGCTGATCTGGTATGAAAAGAACACGTTCCTCCATTTCAGATTGAAATTGCTTTGAATTTCCAGGAAAAACATTAGCTGGGAAAGAAACATTGGAGGGAGGGCTTGTACGTACGTACGTATTAGAAGTTGGCGTTGAAAAACCATTAAAAGTTGGCTGTATAGAACATGCCATGTTAGTACGTACATACGTATTCGAAAAATGTGGAGAATTTTCTAAGTTTGTTCTTCCAAATTGATGGTTAGGTGGTAAATTTGACTTTACCACGCCCGCATAAGAAGAGAAGATTGAACAAATTAGATCGGAAGAAATAGTCTTCTGATTGGGATATGTTTTCATCAAACTCTCCACAACATTTTCAGGTGAAGAAAAAACCGAACAAACATCAGGATTAGAGTTCGAAACTATATAGGAGCGCATACAAAAAATGTCGAGTCTGGTCAAAAATTACTGAAAATGCGACAGAATCGTGCGAAATGTCTCAACAAATCATTCCAAGATTTGTGTTACCGTCGTTCTTAGGAAAAAGTCCGAAAATTGGAAGTTATTAGAAAAAACACACAATGGGGGCACGTCGACAAAAAAGGAAAAATCTGAAATTTTAGCGAAAATAGGAAAAATCCAAGCAAAACCTAGCAGTTCTAGCGTGGTTACGCTCTACGTTCGTGGAATTGACCGTGGAATTGGACAAAATTGGGCAAATCATTGAAAATTGAAATTCAACTACAGTGGGGCCAAAAAACCTAAGTCTGAAAAAGTATCCGTTTTGGGAAAAATCGCAAAAATTCTAGGAATCCTGAGAATCTGCCGCTAGGGTACGTTCTACGACCGTAGTTTTAGTGGTAGATAGGCTCAGAACCGACAAAAACACTCAAAATTGAAAAATCAGTAAGGGGGCACCGCGACTGAAAATATGAAAAATCGGAAAATCGGTGCCAAAATGGAAAATTTTTCCAAAACTTTGGTCAAAATCTGGTATTTTTATGCTCAGGAACGAGTGGAGCACCTACTGAAACCTATAAGGGGATCCAAATACCAAATTCCAAAAATTAGCTCAAAAAATGACTATGTCCGAATCTCAAAAAAATTTTGACAGGGGGGTTTTTAGAAAATTGGTCATTTTCCGGAAAATCTTCAAATTACAGGTCTAGCGTGATGGTGTTGATGTTATCCAATCGTTATTAGCCCTTGAAATGAGAAAAATCGGCCAAAAATTAAAATTTTCGTCGATTTTTGGGTCAAAATTGACGATTTTGGGTCAAAATCGATTTTTACCTTTTTTTTGAACCGAAATCGAAATTTTGAAGGGGGACACGTTTATCACAGCTTGTTTACCACCTAATCGTACTAAAATGACCAAAAATCGGTTTCCAGAAAGCTTTTACAGAAAAATCGAGGCCTACGAAAATTCGATTTTTATATACGTAATCGACAGTTCAAAATCAAAATGGAGGTCCTAGAAAAAATTCTGTCGATTTAAATTTTGAAATTCCTACTGGGGGGGTACAGAAAAACACGGAGAATTCATTTCTGACTAGTATAGAAAATTTCAGATGGGGGGGTCCAAAAATTTCTAAGTTTTTTGGACTCAAAAAAATTTGAAAATGGGGTCCTTAGGGGTGGACCAAAGATATCCCTAAACTAAATATATATCCCTAGCGCGTTAATACTTCGTGGGGGGACCTATTTAGAGACAAATAGACCAAAAATTTAAGAAATTTGAAGAGGGGGAACCTGAAATTCACAATTTATAAACCTAAATTTATAATTAAATTATGGCTTTTATAGCAGCCCTGGGAGTCAACCAGGTAGGCGTTGCTGCTTAATTTATAATTAAATTAAATTATAAATTTACATCGCTAAAGTTTGGGTGGTGTCGTGTTCACCAAAAAGTGAACCCTTCACCTCTCAGCTCAAATCTCCCCCAAATCCTGATGTGGAATCCGGAGCCCAAGGGGGGGTGGGGGGGTCGGCTAAAATTTCCCCAAAAACGGCTCAAAAAATTCGTAGAGTGTCCCCAAAGCCTTCCCAATGGATTTCCGGAGGGGGGAAGTCGGTTCCCAAAATTTTCTGGGTGGGGTCGGTCAGCAATGAAGTCGGAGAATTCCCCCGACCACGGTTTCCAAGGCGGAATCTGAATAACTATGTACTGGCTTGCTCATTCTCAATAAGTTGAAAAATTGAAAAGAAGGACTAAACTCAATAAAAACTAATGAAAACTAATCAAAACTAATTATTTACATGAAAAATAAATAAGAAAATCAAAAATTTCAAAATTTCGCAAAATTGCAAAAATTTGAAAATTCGAAATTTTCGTCGAAAATGTGATGGTCAACCAGACAGAAAAAATTAGAATTTGTTTATTTTTAACGGGAAAAGCTTACCTATAGGGTTTTTGGCATGTAGAATTCAAATATGAGCTTAGTTTTCTTGCATTAACTAAGCTCCGACCTGTACGTTACCGGAACCATGACCGACCCTAGCCTAAAATTAAAATTTGCCCATTTTCATCGGGAAAAGCTCACCTATAGGGTTTTCGACCATGTAGAATTCAAATATGAGCTTAGTTCTCCTCTACAACCTAAGCTTCTTGTTATAAGTGGCCCATGACTGCAATCAGAGCTGACGCTTAAGCTAAGGTTAAATGCTTAAGTTTAAAAATCTTTCATTCCGATGGGAAAACTGTTTATTTAGGGTATTAGGCGTGTAGAATTTGAGCTTACTTTTCCTCTCCCAGACAAGCGAAGTACTGTGACATCTGGCGGAGGCCATGGCAGACTTATTTAAAGTTATCCTTGTTTACCAGAACAAGGAGGACTTTAGGTTTAGAAATGCATATTAATTTTCGCCATTCTTCAAATGCAAGTAACTGTACTTAGCTTACGCATAATTGCAAATCAGATAAATTATTGATTATTGATTTCTGAATAGTTTTGATTTCAAACTTTGATTTCAATTCTGAAATTCAAAAATTTAGTACAATGGCTTTCTAACATACTGAATCTTGTTAAAGCAACTATATTTAGATTTAAGTAAACTGTAATCAGATAAGTTGTTGATCGATTATTGATTTCTGATCAGTTCGTCATCACAATTTTGAAATGAGTTTTAAACTTGAAAACTTTTGCATAAATGTTTTTCAAGTTGCTGAATCAAATGCAAGTAACTTTACCTAACCTACGCATAATTGCAAATCAGATAAATTATTGATTAACGATTTCTGATTAGTTTTGATTTCAAACTTTGATATCAAATCTGAAATTCAAAAGTTAGTACAAAGGTTTTCTAACTACATGATGAACCTTGTAAAAGCAACTTTATTTAATAGTTTTAAATAAGCTGTTATCAGATAAATTATAGATTGATTATCGATTTCCGATCAGTTTGTAATTACAATTTATAACGATTTTAGCTTCAGAATTTTAGTACAAAATGTTTTGCAGCTTGTTGAATCGAAAGTAAGCATTACTTAGCCTATGCCTAGCTGTGATGCTGCTATGATTGATCAATTACCGATTTTTGACAAGTTTGTTATTGCAAAATAGTAACCAAACTTACTGAATCTTATTAAAGCAACTTTATTTAGATTTAGCTAAGCCATTGTTCGATACGTTATTGATCAATTATTGCTTTTAAATCAGTTCACTGTCACAGGTTTGAAATAAAGTTTTTAACTTGAAAATTTCAGCATACTTTTTAAAAATATGATTAAGCACGTGAATAACATGTATTATTTATCTATTGAGTGTAATGAAATACTATCAGTAGTATAAAAATGGCTTCATACAAACATTACTACTTACCCTGAAGGTGTAGTTTGATGAGTAGCATAGACACGGCCACAGAAAGGGACGACCAGTTAACACTTAGAGCGTGCTATGTTAGTAATGCAACAGCATCTCTCAAGTATTAATTGGTCGCCCTTAAGAGGGCGGGTGGGGTAAAATGACGACGTATGATCTATTTAATCGTGGTCAGGATACGCGGTCTTGATAATCCATTCCTGACCGATCTGTTTAGTAACAACACGTACCGTATGAGTGAGTTCTCCGGTTAATCCAAAAGTTCCCACAACGAATGGAAAGCACCGAAAGAAATACTTCCGCTTTTCTTTCCTCCCACGCTCGTCCTTTCCCATTATCACTCTGGTTTTCTGCGGCTGTTGGAATGTTTGTGTAATAGTTTCTACCGCCATCTGTTTGTCGTTGAAGACGGAAATTCCAGAACTGGGAGGAACGGGAGGGAGGTGTTTTTTAAATAAATGGGATCCTGTAAATAACACTGCCATTACATAAAAGAACTTGAAAATTGTTCAGTGATGCCAGAATTTTAAAATCAAACTTGATTTATTACAAACCTCAAAACAATGAGTCGCTTCCTTTGAGTCTTGAGGCAGATGTTTTCAAAAATTTAATTCAGAGGGTGTCTTACTTTTGCACCTGCTCTTTTTAACAATCGCAATTTGAATTTTGAATTTAATAAACGCTTTTACGGATTACAAACAAAGTTACACAAGGTGTGTATTTACTTTGTATGTAAAATTATATATTGAGTTCTAATAATGATTTATTAATCGATTATGATAAAGTTAGCTTTGTTTACTAAATTTATTAAATCACTTTTCCTTTAATTTCTGTCATCACTGAAATAATTCCCACTCATTAACTTAAATTTATGCTCGAAAGGCTTTATTGTTTTGGCAAACACTGCACTTAAAATTTAACTCAGAGGATGAACTAATTTCGCACCTGCTCTTTTTTAACACTCGTAGTTTGAATTTGAAATTTAATAAAAGGAGTTTTAAAGACTAAAGATTAAAAGCGAAGTTACGCAAAGGTGTGTAAATTATTTTCTATATAAAATTATTGAGTTCTATTAATGAGTTAATTAGTCAATTATAATAAAGTTAACTTTGTTTACTAAATTTATTAAATCACGTTTACTTTCATT
Organism: Trissonchulus latispiculum; assembly: GCA_030248195.1. Lineage (NCBI taxonomy): Eukaryota > Metazoa > Nematoda > Enoplea > Enoplida > Ironidae > Trissonchulus > Trissonchulus latispiculum. Next base: position 5,770 of record JASAND010015009.1, on the reverse strand, counting down.
TTTCTGTCATTACTTAAATAATTACCACTAATTATTTGTTAATGCCCACAATGCTTTATTTTTGAGTGAACGCTGCAATTAAATTATATTCAGAGGATTCCATACTTTCGCACCTCTCTGTTTTACAATCGTAATTTAAATTTAATAAAAGGAGCTTTGGAAGTCTACAGATTAGAAACTGAAAGTTGCTTAAAGGTGTGTAACTTACTTTGTATGTAAACTTATTGAGTTCCATTAGTGATTTATTAACTATTCGATTATAGTAAAGTTAATTTTGTTTACTAACTCGATTAAATAACTTTTACTGTTATTTTTCTGTCATCGTTTAAATAATTCCCACTCATTAATTGTTTATGATCGCAATGCTTTGTTTGAGCAGGCACTACAATTAAAATTTAACTCAGAGGATGCCCTACTTTTTGACAAGTGCAATTTAAATTTTGAAATTTAATAAAAGGAGTTTTTAAAGACTAAAGAATAGAAATAAAGCTACGCAAAAATGTGTAAGTTACTTTGTATGTAAAATTATTTAGCTGTATTAATGATTTATTGGTTTTTCGATTATAATAATGTTAACTTCGTTTACTAAATTTATTAAATCACTTTTACTTTCATTTCTGTCATAACTGAAATAATTCGCACTCATTGTTTTTATGCTCGTAAGACTTTATTGTTTGAGCAAGCACTACAATTAAAATTTAACTCAGAGGGTCTCCTACTTTCGCACCAGCTCTTTTTAGCATTCGTAATTCGTAAGTTTTGAAATTTCATAGAAGGAGTTTTTAATGACTATAGATTAGAAACAGAGTTACGCAAAGGTGTGTAAACTACTTTGTAAAATTATTGAGTTCTATTTAATGGTGTATTAGTTAATCTATTATAATAAAGTAACTTTATTTCTAAAGTTATTTAAAATCACTTTTACTTTCATCTTCTATTTTTGCATCACTGGAATAATTCCCAATCATTAACTGAAATTTATGCTCGTAAGGCTTTATTGTTTGAGTAAGCACTCCCATTAAAATTTAACTCAGAGGAGGCCATACTTTTGCACCTGCTCTTTAAATATTAGTTTTTAATTTTGAATCTAATAAAAGGAACTTTTAGAGACAACAGATTATCTACAAAGTAACACAAAGGCGCTTATTAATTATTCTGTATTAGAATTTATTGAATGCTACTAAAAATTCGGTAATTAATTGGTTATAATAAATTAAACTTTATTAGATGTTAACTAAATTTCCAAAAAACACTTTTATTTTTCAATTATACTGGCATCACTTTCATGACTTTATTAACTAGTAGTTCTGCTCTGAATTTACGTTTTATTATTTTAGCAGACGCTACGATCGCTATGGTTTACAGCTGTGCTAAGTGCAAACGAAAGTTTAAGCACAAGCAAAGTTATGAGCGACATAAGATTTCCCATGAAGATGTTACCTTTAGCTGTGACTTAAGTGGAAAGATCTTTACCAGGGCTGACAGCGTGAAGAGACACAAAACAAAGATGCATGGTGGAGGTTATAACCAGGACCCAGTACCAATTCCACAGCCCCTTCCTTACAGTTCACAGTCCCACATTCAACCCGAACCCTACAGTCCAGGAAAATCCCGCTTTGAAATTACGTCGCCTCTTCCTGAGCCTCCACATACGCCACCGCCTTCACCAATCAACACGGATAATGAACAGGTAAGACAATTTTTCATAACCATTCAAAGTGTTTGAAGTGCTACTGATGCCAACGACTGTTTTCATTTGTGTTCACAAATATGTGCTGACATGATTCATTGTTTTGTTTAAGGTGCTGGTTTCCTTTTGTGCAGTGCTTTTTTAGTAATTTTTTGAACCGCTATAACTTTCGCAATTTCGGGAGTTGGAAAGAGCTTTATACATCGTTTTAAAGCTTATTCTCTGTACATTCATATGAGCTTATGAAACTGGCAAAAGTAGCAAAAAAATTGCAGTAATTTTTTGATATAGTGAAATCTAACATGAAGAATATTGACCAAAAATCTTTGAACATCGATTTCTCAAAACTGAAGAATCGGCCAAAAGTTCTTTATGTGTCACGATATGAAGGACATATGGGCCGAGGGACGCATTTTTGGATTTGGCTCAACAAGTCTCAATACTCCAGAAAATCCGGCGAATGTGCGATGACACGAAATTTCGCAACTTCGCATTGAGTTTTCTTGCTACTCGATACGTTTTAGCCCAAACCAAGAAAAACGTCCCTCCGCAGAAGTGCGAATTTCAGATTCTGCCAAAAATTTCCGGAATCCGTCGAGTAGTTTTTGAGAAATCGATGTTCGAAACAAAATAATCGCAGTTTTGCCAAAATGGTTTTTCGGAAAAATCTCCAGCTGAAAGCAATAAATTCCGGCTAATAGGCATTCATAAAATGTGCATTTGGACGCTGTATCGATTGAGTATAAATAAGCCAACTTTGTCCTTAAGATGTGGCAGTAATTTTGAAAAAATTGATTTCCTCAAAAATGGCCATTTTTTGACCCTAAAAACAGTTTTTTGCGTATACCGACTTAACCACTGGAGACAGCTCAAAAGTTGTAAGAGCAAAAATGTTCGTTTTCGTGTCCTCTTTCCAGCCATAGCAACCAATCCCGTGTCTTGTCTACTTAATGGGAGCCTAAGGCGAAAAACCAAAACTTTCTCATCTTTTGGCCGAAAAATACGGGACTGGTCCCAGAATGTTAAAGAGCACGGAAATAGGTTATTTCTTAAGTTTTAGCCACTTACGTAAAGGATTAAAGCCGTATGAGTCAAAAATACCCGAAAGGAAACCAGTACCTTAAGGACGAGGAACTAATGGAAGCAGGGCAGCAGTTGCCAGCTCATTCGAGGTCAGCCAATTGTCAGATTTGTGGAAAGTCATTCACTCGAAGGGATAATTTGCTGCGGCATCTTACACAACACCACCAGCCGAAAAAGAAACACAAGTGCGGTCAGTGCTCAGCAATGTTCACGCGAAAAGAAACATTGGAGCGCCACAAAGTCACCAACCATACTAAGACGGTAGGTGGTATTGTTGTTACCTCTCACATCAGTTTAATAAATTTCCAGGAATGTGTATCTTAAATGAGCGGCGGCACTCTGAAGGAAATGTTCAAACCATACTATGGATAATAGCCATTGGATATTTATGAAAATAGAACCAGTATATGGTTTCACAAAAACAAGATTCCGAGCTGGAGACAATCTCAATTAATCATTAGTCTGCAAAGGACTGTTCATTAGGTGTTCCTTCTTCATTTCAGGCTGTGATACGGTGCCCACAGTGCTACAAGCAGTTTAGCCGCGAAGATAAGCTTGACCGTCATGCTCTTGAGCACCACAGCGGTATCAAGCATGCATGCGCCTTCTGCGATCAGGAGTTCAGCAGGGCTGAAAGTCTTGTTAGCCATATTAACAGGATGCATGGCCCCGGCCCAAGTCAAGGAAAGCGAAAATATGATGCAACAGAAGATCAATCGGCTGGCTCCAACAAACTGCGGAAGATTGAAGATCCTACAAAACACCCGCAGAGTCTAGCCGAGGAAGATGCTATGGATACGATCTATCGTCAAAACTGGCATCATATCAGGACGCATCACGAGCGCACCGAGGCTCCCAATCTTTTGGACAGACATAACTTCAGACTACAACACATGAACCTGGAGGAGATCAAGGAATACCTGGAAGAGACCTTTAAGGAGCAAAAGTGTACTGCGAAGTGGACAATCTCCCTTGGTTATATTCTTCGCAATACCACCACTGGCGAGCTCACCTATTACTACTCCAGCTACAACACCCAGGTTCTTGAAGGCCCAAAGACAGTGGGAAATAGAGCAGACTTTGATGACCTGTTGGCTCAACTGGATATTTCAGACCTGCTAGAGTGGGCGAAACAGCAACGGACCAGTACGAAGTTCACAGTTGAACGAATTACCAACCTTTCAGTTACCATTCATCGCCTCAACGATGTCCCAATTGGCGCGTCGACTGAACTCCCAGACTTCATCAAGAACAACAAAGCCATCAAATCTATGACGCGGGTTACCCACGGTCCCCATAATGACAGGAAATGTTTCTTCAGATGCTTAGCAGCTCACAAAGGCGATGGAGACCGAGATTTAGAAAATGAATCAAATGAACTGTATCGTAGATGGTGCCAACGTATCGAATTCCAAGGAAGAGACAACGAGTTTGAAGGTGTCCAAATCGACGATATCCCTAGACTTGAACTTTCTGTTCAAAGTAAACGTTTTTGTTTACAACCTACGGAAGACGAATGACGCTGATTCTGATGAAGAAGACAGTGGATCAGAGCTGGATGACGTCGACATCGAAGGACATAGACCACGGCAGCCTGTGTTGGCTGGTTTGCCGGAACGAGCCAATAGCCCTCAACTGGATCCCTTTTACATGTACGACCAACAGGAGGTAGATGACGCAGACCTGGTTGATTGGGACGCCCCTATAGTGGAGCCGGCCCTGGAACGGAATCCTTTCATCGATGACGAGGCTGGTGAAGAGGGAGACGCGGGGGAGGTATTGGAGGAATGTGAGGTAACTGATGGTGAGGATGAAGATGGAGAGGTGGAAGGAAGTGAGGGAGAAATAGAGGAGGGAGAATTAGTTGATGAAGTGGTAGAAGGTGGAGATGGTGGTGGTGAGATGGTAGGCACGGAGACGGAAGGTGAATATGAGGAAGGTGGTGAAGGAGAGGAAGGTGATGAGGAGGTAGGTATGGAGACTGATGGTGGAAATGGTGAAGGGGATGCGATGGTAGAATCTGGAACTGATGAAGGGGTTGAGGAGGTAGAAGGTGGAAATGAGGAAGATGGTGGAAATGATGGTGATGAGGTGGGAGGCATGGTGGAGGAAGATGGGAATGAGGAAGGCGGAGAAGGGAATCAGGTTCGGGCCCAGAGACGGTGGAGGCGCCCAAATGAGTTTGCTGAGCTCATCTACAGATCAACATCGACCTTCGACAACACCATGTACCTAAACCTTTACGAAGATCATTTCTCCCTTATTACTGACATTCAACAGTACTGCAAGGCGTGGCGGTGCCTAAAATGCGATAAGTTCTTTTATCGCCGAAACGATCACACCCGTCATGAGCCAATCTGCAATGGTGGCGCTCCAAAGCGGATTTACCCTGGCGGTGGATGGGGCAAGACCAAAACTATTCATCAACTGCTCAGGGAAGAAGGGCTTGAGGTGCCTGAACATGTCTACTGTTTTCGGTGCACCTTCGACTTTGAGGCCTATTTCGAAGAACTCGACGAATCATCGCCATCTGGGAAACTGAGGCTAACTAAACTTTTGGTGCCAGCTTCGGTCAGCGTCGCTTCTAATGTGCCCGGCCATGAAGCACCGCGATGTTTCCTCAGTAATGGAAACCCAATGGATCTCGTCACAGACCTCTTCAACCATATTGAACCCATAAGTACTGCTGCAAGAAACATCATGATGCAGTACTACGGCACCATTTACAATATAGTGAAACAGAAAGCAGATCAACATCAAGAATTCAAACAGCAGGTGAAGGAGAACAGAAAAAATGGCGTTCAGAACAACGACTTGGAAGATAGGGCAGCAGAGTCAAGACGATGGGTCAAGCTATTTGGTAGACTTGACCGGTACATCAGTCAGCTGCCCGTCATTGGATTCAACTCTGCCAAATTCGACCTGAACCTCGTGAAGCAGTACTTTGTTCCTCACCTGGTGCGCCGTAAAACCAAGATTCACTATGCCATTAAGAAA
>JASAND010015008.1:0-12389 GCA_030248195.1 Trissonchulus latispiculum | reverse complement strand
CTTAGTTAAACATGACATTAATAAAAGCTGTTAAACAATAAAAGCACGACATTAACAAAAAAGACAATTATTAAACAACAATCATCGCGATCAACACAAAAATGACAGAGAGATACTATTGGAGTTATGTGGTGCCAATATCGGGAGGCATTGTAGTAGGACGGTTTCCTGGATGGTTTAGCTCTTACGAAGCGGCCAAAGAAGCTGCTTTTGCTCCTGTATTAGAATATGGTCCTATTCTTGGTTATCCTCCGACGGTTGTTAAAATTGAAAGGGTTGTAGCAGGAGAAACACTAACGACAATATTTGTTTACATGGACATAGACATGGATATGGACACGCAAATAGAACACGCCGAGATCTTTCCAGGACATGTTACCTCGTGGCTACCCCAACAGTCCTCTTAAGGGCTCCCCAAGGAAAAGGGGTAAAAACCAACTAACACTTCTACTAACACAACTAACAATATCTATTTTAAAACTTAAAAAAATCAAAATTGAAAAAAAAAATTAAAAACTGAAAAATTGAAAAAAATAAAAACTAAAAAACACAAAAAAAACTAAAAAATAAAAAACCATTAATGCGGCCTGGGCGACAGCTCAGAAGGTTCCCAAGCCCTTCCGGCAAGCCGGTGAAATCGCAGAGGGGTGGAGTTTCTAAATATGTCACATACAACAGTTAGGTAAAGCAGAATGTGAAAGGACGGTCTCAATCCAATGATTGCAGGTCGAAATGGCCCTCCTATACTACTATCCGAAGACCGATTTTATTGCAAAAACAAAAAATTTTTTCAACTTCCGGTGGCTTCGCTCCCCAGACCCCCGCTCAAAAAATTCTACCGCCCCCCACTAAATCCTGGATCCGCCAGTGATACAGTTAACACAACTTCTACTTCTAGCATGAGGAATCGTAACAAGACAATGAAATTAGGGTAATTCGTCCAAATATTATTTTACCGAAAACTTTTCACGAAACCGTATGAGTAACACCCATCTCTTGTCAAGGAGTTAACAAGGCGTAGAACAAGCTTTTTACACGTGAAAAAATGACTAGTCAATCTGGCTAATTTTGTTTTTATATTTCTTAAAAAAGAGCCAAAGTATTATAACTGCCTAAACGTACATCATTATTGGTCCCACAGTCCACAGTAATGGGGAGACACCATTCTGGTCTGATACCTGCCAAAGCAACATAAAGTGAAAGTTTGCCCACCGGGATACCCATTCCGTAGGCGCCCAAATCACCAAGACCCAAAATTCGCTCACCGTCCGTCATTACAACAACCTAAACAAAACTAATTGGATATATTGATAAGTAAACTGAAAATTGGCAACAAACGGGGAATCGCAACACAACATCGCGGAAGTTGTACATGTTTTAAAAATGAACAACTCTAGTGTTTCTCGAAAACCACAAACGTGTTTGCACTACTACTGCTACTACGACAACTACTACGTAATACACGTTACTTTGTACTATTTGCAAAATGGAAGCAGCTCATCCTCTAAGCCTGCTCCGTGAAGCAGCAAAATACTTTACGGAGAAATGCTTAAAAACTTTCATAGATAAGATTGAACGTGCTCTTCTATTCTGTTCGACTGAACAATTCATTACAAACAAAAATAGCTGTGAGACTTCACGACAGCAAACAGCGATACAGTTGAAAGCGTGGTGAGAAACATGTTTGACTGTACGGGACAATTTTCAAGGAAAGTCTTTCTTGACATGCAAGGAACTGAGAATTGTACGTATATATAATGTCATGCGTTGCGTAGGCTTCCAGTTCAAGACAGTTATTATATTCGCAACTATACCCGAACATCATTTTCTGGCCAATTGGACAAAATCTGATGAATATTTTCCACTGCATGATCGTGAATGGTTATATACAGACCTCTGAAATACTGGATACACTGCATGTAATTAATGGTAATAAATAATCAATTAAACTCATGCAATTAATTGAAATAAATAGCAGAAACGAGAGAATAAACTTAATTAATTGAATTAATATAATTTTTCTGTGAGGTTCCCCGTATGCAGAGTTATTTCTAAGGCAAAAGTATAGCTATCAGGAAATGTGTCTCCCAAATTAGAGCACTAACGAAGACTAATGTACATACACATAGCAGACTACAGTGTGGCTATTAAGACAGACCAAACTGGTCTACCACAATAGCACTTACCACAGATGGACAAGGGGGGGAAAGGGGGGGGAATTTCCCCCCCCCCCTCGGCGAAGTCGCCCACAAGGGGACCCCAAAATTGCTCCCACAAGGGGTAAGAAAATTGCCCAAAAAATAGGTTTTACCACTAAAATTTACCAAAGTTTTCCGGCTTCGCCGGAATTTTTCATGAAAAATCACTTTTTTTGCTAAAAAAACGTCCGAAAAACGTTGTTTTAGCTAAAAATAGCTGTGTTTTGCTAAAAAACGCCAAAAAAACGCTTAAAAATCACTTTCAAAAGTAGGCTTACGAAAAATCGCTCTCACAAGGGGTACCCAAATTTGCTTCTACAAGGGTCAGTGAAATTTGACCTCCCGTTCAGGTATGGCACTTACTTTGGCTTTCGATAGATGAACCCGAACTTTTGGCAGGCCTGTCCCACAGTGGGCGTATAGACAACTGGCATCAATTCTTCGACATTATCACAGAGGACACGATAGAACAGTCGTTCGTTACGATCCTAATAGATCAACATAAAAGATCTAACACAGTTGGTACATTGAATGAGAATCTACTCTAAAACCAGGATTTCTATTAATCCGTACACAAAAACCATAAACAAAGCAAATACGTCAGATAACTAAGCAATGGTACCTCTAAAACTAACTAGGCATGCACCGGGGCTGCCCCAGGCCCCTGTCCAGAATGGGGCCAAGAATTAGCGAATTTCTGTAAATTGCTGACCAAAATTTCGAAATTTCGATAGTCAAAAATAGGTCAACTAGTTACAAATCGTGTTTACTCACCGATTTGAGTGAAAACAAAAATTGCGATGTTTGTATTCCAAAAATTATATATTGCAAAATCTGAATTTTAAGCAAATGTTCAATTTAGATCCCAAATTTTTAGGCCCCGGCCCGGGCGCATATTTCTAATCTGTGTAACTGGAATACGCATTCTAAAATGTGTAGCGTAAATACGCAAGCGATTAGAAAGTGTGTGCTTGGAATACGCAGCATACTTTGTAATGTTCCATTACATGCTATTATATGCTGCATATAAGTACATACGTCATGAACATGCTGGTATAGAAATAGAAAATATAACTGCACAGCATTTCCACTAGCTTTATAGCAGAATTTTGGAATGGTGGATTGAGCAGTTATCTAAAGTGTAAAGTGTGACGCAATTACTTAAATTCTAGTCCAAGCAAAGAAATGTGCTTAAGGGGGGTTCAAATTTTGTTAATTTATTTCGACTTTCTCCGATCTCTCTGATTTTTACACATTTTATGTGTCGAAACGGTATATTTTAACGAGTTTTTAGAATTAAAGTCGTAAGTCGTACGGTTGTTGAGTAATTTCACATCTCTCATAGGCTAAACATAGAACACTAAAAAAGTTGCACTGTTTTGGTCTTATGTCAAAAAATTGCGCAACTGGGCAATGCCAACCAGCCTTGTCTGGTATCATTAGAAAGGCGTGGATAAGCACTGTGATTTTTTGCAATTAGAATTTGATTTAGGCCTTTAAAAGTTTTTAATTATTTTTTGAAAATATAAAATTTGAATGATTATAAAATTTGAACTCCCCTTAAGTGTTTAGTTACTCTAGGAACTACACTTGATTCGTAAACATATTGATGAGGTGGAATCAAGTATCAACTATCAGCCAACTCAACCCCCAGCCTTGAATTCATTCATTCAAAATTTGAGCTAAATTTGGTAAATTTTGAGAAAGATAAAAAGGCGAATGATAAAAATTGTTTATGTAGATACAGGGGGATTGAAATTGTTTATTTGTCTTAGCTTTTGTTTCCCCAAAAATTCTAAAATTTTACATTGTTTCCAATAAGTATGTGCAGCCTTGGGTACAGATAACTATAACGGCTTCTATTACTGACATTTTTACTTCATCCATTTTTGTGTTTGTAGTTTTACAGACCGCATTCTCAATTTGTTTAGGAACCAGGAATTTAATTAAATTCAATTCAATTATTCAATTAAACTAATAATTAATTAATTTCCCAACGATTAGTGTCTAGTGTAAACAATTAAGGGGGGGCTACGAACGGGTTGGCACGACATCGTCGGAAAGAGCTACTTTTTCGCCTATCGTTAGCCAACATATCAAAGTAAAAAAGTTTAGGGTGGGCAACAATATATCTCATATACACCGTTTTTGGCAGTACGCCAAAGTACAAATTTTAGTTCGAAAAATGGGTTTTTTCGAAAAGCTTTTTTCAGCTCTGGTGAATTATCGGCTTGACCGATCTTGACACTTTTTGCCTCAAATGTTTATTGCTACAAGTACTAAATATTAAAAGTATTCCGGCTTTCGAGCGTGCTTGCATCTTCAGCAATAACAGGTCAAAGTTTGAAATTTGGCAAAAAGTTGCGAGGTGACCCTGCGCCGTTTCCGATCTAATAAAATTGGCAGCCCCCAGCCTACCCCAGCTTTTTACCAATTATTAGGCTCTAATTGGGGCGAACTGTTGGTAAGCTTCGAGGGTTTTGGTTTTTTGGTTAGTGTGCTAGCAAAGTTTTCGTTAAGAAATAACCCTTATTTTTAGGCCTGAAAAGCTAGCTAAGCGCAGTAAAAATGGGGTCAAAAAATTTTTTGTCTCCGATTTTGCCGAAAAGGTCCTTATAGGGGTTATTTGACCTGCTGAATCCGAATATGAAATCCATTTTCGATATGACGTTTCCTTCGTTCAGTATACGCTTACAACTGTCTTAGAGCTTTTTGGAGCGATCGCCATCCCTACTTCGAGAAATCAATCTAGCATTTCTAAACATTGTAGCGAGATTTAGTGACCTAGCTTTCTGTCCATCTTGGTACACTCACTGGCCTGTAATGCGCAAAGTTTCAGCCGAATGTGGCGCAGTACTTTGGAGTAATTGACTCACATCTTCGAAATAGCACCAAATGACAGCGACAATATCGATAATGTAATCTAGCGCTGCGAACGAAGGGTTAACGAAATCACGTCAATTTTACAGAAGTGAAGACAGATACTTGGAGTATTAATTAGAGTAAAATTGGGTTCATTTGGTAAACCACAGCTCATTAGACGTTAGTTAACTTCCACCCGTATAGACCTACAACACCCAATTTTTCGCACTTTGATTGCATCTCACAGAAAAATAATACATTGATCTGAGGATTATTTTACACGATATCAAAGCGCTATATGTCAGAACTATTTCTAGAAAATTTGGGCACCGTACCTCGCCTATAGCGATCAGGGTGAGGCGAAGTTTGTGTACGTGTCATGTCAAGCTTTGGACCGACAACACCAACTTCTGATGGCTCCACAGGACGCGACGCTGCATGGAATTCTTTCAAACTTTAAACTATTTTACACTAAATCTAATACTATTATGTGGCAAAAGACTAGCTAGATTTTCCAACATTGAACTTTTAGTGTAATCCGTAGCCTTGAGCATATTTCCTTGGTTGGAGTAGAATTTTACTAATTGCGTGTAACACTTTACACTTTAATTTACTGCTCAAAACCATGTTTCCAAAAGTTCTGCTATAAAGACTATCAATGGAAATGCTGTGCAGTTATATATTCTATTTCTATACCAGCATGTTAATGACGTGTATATTTATATGCAGCATATAATAGCATATAATGGAACACTACAAAGTATGCTGCGTATTCCAAGCACACACTTTCTAATCGCTTGCGTATTTACGCTACACATTTTAGAATGCGTATTCCAGTTACACAGATTAGAAATATGCGGCCCGGGCCCAGTGTATTCTTTAAAAATACGAATTTCTTTTCTGATTAATCCTTTGTATTCAGTTCATAGGCATATATAGGCATAGGTATATATACTTATTACTTATATACATACGTTATATATGTGACAAACCTGCAGAGCATTCAGTTGAACATAACGAGCCAAATCATCAGGCTGACGTCTGAGATTCTCAACCACTCTCTGAGCCTGCTGATCTTGAGTCATGAAAGCTGGCGGAAGTAGACCATGAATGCCCAAATACTGGCGCTCTCGAAGACTGAAAGCCATGCCCTAAAAACTTAGACAAATCATTTACCATTTTTGGTTTTTTGGTGGGGGGGAGGGGCCGCTAACCCATTCTTCTAACCGGCTTCTTTGCCTTCCTCACTTACCGTTAGTTAAGTTACAGTGACATATATACATAGAAAACTGGGCTTATTCTAGGGATTTGTTCTAGAGGGGCCAAACGTCCGAGGGGTAAGGAGTTTGGGAGGCGGGAATTTTCGAAAAATATGCTAAGCTAAAATAACGCTATTTTTGGCGCATACACTGTAAAAGTTGACTTTTATTACAAAAATAGGCAGATTTAGTGCTAAAAAAGGCAAGAAATTAGCAAAAATCTCCGACGCAGCCGGAAAATTTTTGAAAATTTGGCCTTGTGAGCGAATTTTCAGGCCAACATTTGATACCAAAAGGGGCACCTTCTGGTTGTGGGGGAGGTCGCTTATGGGTCCCACCCCCCCACCTCCCACTAGAATCGAAAATCAAAATAAGTACCAAAAGTACTATCAAGTACCAAAATTTGTCAAAATTGGCCGGTGCCACCCATTGGCGGTTCCAGGATATGGTGAAGGGGGTGGCGGTAACATTTTGGGGGGGGGGGCTGGCGGGGGTAGAGTCCCCAGAAGTTGAAGAAATTTGATCTTTTTGCAAACAAAATTGGTCTTCGGATTTTAAATTATTTTCTTTTTCAAGTACCGAAAAATTTTTAGTAATTTTCTCCGAAAAATCTAAGGCATTTTAAGCTTTTTTCTTCATAAATGCAATAAATATATATATATATACCGTTAAAAATCAGAAAATTCAGCGCGGAGTTTTTTGTTTTTTAACTTTCCCTATTTTTCTCCTCTTTCCTACCTTCGGATCGCGGGACGGCCCCGCCCCTCCTCCCTGGATCCGTACCTGGTGCCACCCTCAACTACTGGAAAGACCTGCACCAAAACTAATTATATGTTCATGTAGTGGAAGTGTTGCGCTTCACGATGACATAGGCCATACTTTCAAAATCGGACCTGTGCAAATCTTGTGTAAATTTAAATCATAACATGTATTTTGTTTGAAGCAGTGTAAAATTTAAAAGTGTTGTTTTTCAAATATAATACAAAATAAAATAAGTTTAGACTTTATTTCCTTGCTACAAGGTTATTTTCGGATCATTCAAGCTGAAGTTACGTACGTATGCAAACTGCTCTTGTGTAACGTTTCGGAAGAAGCGACGCGAGGGGGGATCTGGCAGACGGAGCCTCCCAGAAGCTGGGAAAATTTTGTAAAATGTAAAAAATTCATAATGGAAATGTTTAAAAAGATTAATTCGTTAAAGGTAAAAGATTGCAAAATTAGACAAATGTTAATTCCTGAAAAACTTCGCCTGCTGAAAGGATTATTTCTGTTTCTACCAACGTTTTTGGAATAACCTTTTATAAACGTGCCAGCCACTAAGGCTCGAAACTTTAACAGCTACTGGGGAAGGTTGCATTCGGAGAAAATTCCAAATTTACAATAGATGTTCAGAACAGCGGGGGGTTTGCGGCGGAGCCCCCAGAAGTTGAGAAAATTAATTTTCTAAATTAACGGCAAAACCGCATTGAACAGTTGCACTTGTTAGCTTTCTTACTGAGTACAAAAACCCACTTTTCAAAATTGAATATTTTTCTAACCATTCGCAGGAAACTTTAGATAAACACGTGGCTTAAAAAATAGATTAAGTTAAATTAAATTGGTATCGGTTTTACCTACGTATAGCTTCTTTCTATTATGCAAAATCTGGCATGGTGCAATTTCAAGGCAAATTTTTCAATTTCGTCAAAAATCACCAATTCTTTATTAAAATAGGTCGGGTTTGGCTTTAAATGCAATAAAAAGAAGTTTTCGATGTGACAGGATGCTTAAACAGCAGAAATAAGCAAATTTCAAAAATTACCTACGTATACGTACGTATTCTACGTAGGTACTGTACAACGTTTTACGTGTTAAACATACAAAAATTGAGAAAATTCAATTTTTCCCGACATTTTGCAAAAAAGTAGGTATTTTTCGATGTAGACCTACTAAAAACAACCCGCTCTTTCAAATGGTACCGTCAAAATTATTCTGGCACGATTCCAGCAAAAATCCGAGTGGTTCTTTCCCACCGATGGGTTTTCCCGCATTGGGTTTTCCCAGACACGAAAAAATTTAATTTTTCTATGACGACAGGGACTAGCGAGGCAAATTATACCTCATTCGAAAGCTTAGGGCAAAACCTAATTAAATACAATATTATCAAAGTCGTGATAGCACAAACCAGTCAAAAGTTCTGGTCCAAAAAAAGTGGAGTTTTTCCACTTGACTCTGCGTATACATAACACTTCGCAGCAGAAAATTACGCAGGAAAACCTAGTGCACGCGAAAAAGACCATCCAGAAAAACATTCTAAATTTAGATACTACGTCTGCACTCAAACTATATATGTATATATAACTTTCAGTCAGGCGCAGGCCTCGATGGTGATTTTGGTTTGGAAAAACGTAGGAAAAATCTGAACAATTTTCAAAAAGAAGGAAACTGTAAACATTTTGACAAACCAAGTAGGATTTTCAGGCTTCATAATCAAGTCATCTAATTTTAACTTCAACAAAACAGTTATGCATAAGGTCCAATCATTGTTCATTCGTAAAATCGTCTTGAAGGTTTTAAAAACGACTTGCAATCGTTGCGGCCAGACGCTGATTTTAATTCAAATCATCATTCAAAATTTAAAGCTGGAGACTTTGCATGCCACTACCTTTTGAAAGTTTCAGAAGAAATTGCAGCCCAAATTATGACTGACCATACCCAAAGCAAAAATAAGACAATATACGTACGTACATATGTATAATACAACACACAAAAACCAACTGACCTTGTTCATTCTTGGATCCTTCAGCACTTCCATTCCACGTTCTCTTGGTTGAACACGAAAGTTTAATTTAAGGCTTGGATCTTTGGGAGATCCGGCCGCAGTATACCAGCGACAGGACACCATTAGAAGGGCACTACTCCCACTGAAATAAAAACTAAACAGTTGTTATTTGCGCATACTTCATTTCAAAGAACTTAGAGCTAGCATAAAGCTAGTCTTTACAGATTTGTCAATCCCTGCTGTAGACTGCAGTAGTAACTAGCCGGGTAAAATAAGGATGCCGGTATTTACCCACAGATAACCATAGAGCCAAGAGTGCCAAATCGAATGATTTGATTATAATTCATCTCTGGAAGAGGAAGAATGCACTCCAGCACAGACCCATTTATCAATATACCCATTTACTGATCAAACAAGGATAAATAGAGACATTATAGCCACACATACGTATGTAACCAGTTATGTCTGAATAACAGTAGTCCCGCTCGGTACATACGTACGTAGTCCCGTTCAATAGCTTCTGTACTTCCCCCTCCAGAAATATCAGATAGGTGACACCTAGTTAATTGCTCTATGACTCAAATAATTGTCTAATGGTCCGAGATGATAGGTATTAGCACATTAACGGTTGCGCCACCTTGCAGTAATAATGAGCAATGTGATGAGTGATCTGTTGCGCAATTGAGACGTTATATAGCTTGTGTCGGGTTGCATGAAGGCATTCTGTGTGCTACCACTGTCTGAGTAAACTCTAGTCCCTCTCTCTCCCTACACTGATTGTCCTGAAACATAACTGGATTGTTGTTTTATAGCTGTACGTATATATATAATTAATCTAACTCTAATCTGCGTTGTATTTACCTGTCAAGTGAGTTAACTTTTATTAAAATCAAATCAGAATTCTGTTACGTTAAGTGCACCTGCTGGACTTACTGCAAACCTTGCGCGTACTAGTTCTGGTCCATTCTTAACGTTTCGCGCGCAAGGGTCTCGCTGTACAAACAGATATACCCAACTAATCTAGGCTAATCTAGTCACATAGGCTCGCACAGATTAGACGTGTTTCGCCAGCCTTGCCGTTCCAAGCCTGGTCTAACCTCTACTGAGCTACGAACTGGTCGTTACGTTCGAACCGTACTTAACCAGTTACATTGGTGCCGAAACCGGCTACCAGGACCTTTTCTTGACCTAATCCGTAGGCACCGACAACGTGAAACCTAAGTCGCAGAGTTCCCCCATTAGTTCTTCCGAGGGAATTACTATCACAACATCGCCAGACGGATCAGTCGATAGGAGCCGTAGCCTGAGTAGTGATTTTACCGAGCCTCAGGAAGAGTATTTCTATCACGATCCCCTACTTGGAGAGTCGTGGAACAGAAGTTTATACCAGTTGAGATAGGAACAATGCCTGACGGCGCAACACCAGATGCCAAAGCCGTGAGGGATCAAAACCTCATCGATCCCAAGCTTATCCCCATCTTCAAAGGCGAAATTTCGGATGACTTTGAAGATTTTATTAGCTATTTTGACAGGGTCGCCCTCGTCAATCAGTGGTCGGACTCTCTGAAGGCGACTATGCTCCCTGGCTACCTTCAGGGCTACGCTGCTGACCTATGGACCGCTCTACCTGCTGGAGTACAGGGCTCGTGGGCTAGTGTAGTTCCGGCCCTTAAAGAAATTTTGTCAGGAAAGTCAACAAGCGTTCATAGTTCAGAATTGCATAGGAGGGTACAGAAATCAACAGAGAGCGTAGAGGAATTTGCTAGGGCTATTCAAAAACTTGCTAGGAAAGCCTACGACGACTCTCTCAAGGGAAGTTCCCGCGATAAGCTAATGCGTGAAATTTTTTTGAACGGTTTGAGATCTTCGATCCGAAGATTCATAGTTGGGTCACGGCCTTCAAGTTTCGAAGATGCCGTTGCTCGAGCCAAAGAACAAGAAGGTTACGAGGAGCTGGAGAAACAGTCGTCCTCCGGGTCCGTTAGAGCCGTATCCTTTAGAGACTATCCGAATAGCCCTGATCGAAGTAGAGAAGGAAGTAGTAGTAGAGAGCCGTTTGCAGTGCGTGAGCTGACGGAACAGTTAAGGGAACAGATGAAGCTGATGAAGGAACAACAAGATCTATCTAGGGAACAGAGTCGACAGCTACTCGAAGCTGTAAAAGCCATGCAGTCTCAAAACCGATTCCCACAGCGGAACTCTCGGTCAGATTCGAGAGGATTTTTAGGAACCGCTGAAAGGAACCGTCGGACTGCAGATGGGCGTCCTATATGTAATAGGTGTTCCCGTCCAGGACATATCGCTGCGCGTTGCCCTCAAGCAATCCAGTCGAACCGAACGCCCACACGTCCCAATCCTACACCAACTCGATTCGAGTTTAGAGCCTCTAGCAATGAACGGCATAATCCTGGTTCTGCGGAAACCAGTGTGCGAACCATCTCTGACTCGGGCCCGGATAGCCTGCAGTACGAGAATGAACAGCTGCGCCGACAGAATCAAAGGCTGATAGAACGGTGCTTGACTGGCAGAAATGCCAACGAAGATTCTGCCTGTAGGGTACTCCTTCATGATCAACAGGATGCAAGGAAGGAAAAATCGTTGAGGTTGAGTCCGTGTGCTGCACTGGCCGATATCTGTGCAGTCATGGAGAAGGGCGGGACCCCTATAGTGTATGGCTGGGTCGCCGGTTTGCCGGTAGAAATGCTGGTAGACACCGGTAGTAACGTCACCTTGCTTGACAAATACTATGCCCCCTCGGATATTGAGCCTTTCGCAGGGCGTCCGCCTACTTCCTTGTCGGGTCACTCGCTGACACCTCAAGGCCAGTGCACTGTTAAAGTGCGACTTGGGACGGAAGAAATAGAAGTAGTTGCTTATGTAATGCCATCACTTCCGTTCGACGTTATCCTTGGGACAAATGCTTTGTCTGCCTTTGGCGCTAGCATGGACTTTAGGCAGGGTGTATTAGCATGTAGCACAGAACTGCAGATGTTCCCTGAGAAACCAGCTCCAACCGTTCAGTCTTGTGCTAGGGCTACGATTGCTGAAACCGTGAGCATCCCTCCTAGAGGAGAATTCGTCTTCCCGGCTAATGTGGAAGGAGGACAGGACGATGTCATGGTCATATTTGAACCCCATGACCAGTTGGTTGAAAGATATGGCTTGGGAACGGTGTCGGTAGTAGCCTACGTCCGTGATCAAACTGTTCCGATTCGTGTTGTAAACACGGGGGAAGAAGCCATTGACCTTCCCAGTAATCTAACTTTGGGCCGGATTACACAGTGCGGACCATCAGAGTTAGTTGTAAAC
>JASAND010015007.1:0-29270 GCA_030248195.1 Trissonchulus latispiculum | reverse complement strand
TTTTCATGCAACTGTGGTATCCAATCAGAACAAAAATGAATCCCCAAAATCCCAGTGCAGCTCCAAGCGGCCACAACTAAAGCATGAGATATTAATTAAATCAAATATATACGTGCGTCGAACGCAAACAGCTTTTAATGAGTCGTCTTTTTCAATTTATTAGTTTTCGTTATTTTGAATATTCTTTGAAATACACAGATACGTATCCATTTTACAGACAGCATAATTTGTTGTCAGCGTTTGGAAGGCGCCGTCTTCCCTTTCCTGATTCAATCTTCAGCTCAGTTCGGTTCGGTTATCTAAATCGAAGGTAGTGGGTTCGATCCACACCTGAGGTCCGACTTCTTCGGCTAAAAGTTGCAGTGCCATTCATTTCTTTCAATTCCATCAATATGTTCACAGGTGAACAATACAATACAAACCTAAACTCAAGCGACTATCGATTAATGAGAAAGAATGAGGTAGTGGGTTCGTGCAGTGTCATTGGGCAGTGTCATTTCTTTCTTTCAATTCCATCAATATGTTCACAGGTGAACAATACAATACAAACCTAAACTCAAGCGACTATCTATTAATGAGAAGAAAGAACAGAATAACAGGAATTAAAACAAGAAACTTTACCTCCCACTTCTTGCGAAAGGAGCCGAACAAAAATGGCATCAACTTGTCCTTTTGGGACGGTCTGTATACTTCATATGGCATCTTTCTACAGCTTATATAGATATCCAATAACGTTATCGCAAAGAAACGGATCAAATCACTGAAACTAAGAATTTAATTTGAATTCGACAAAAAAGTTGTCAACATATACGTATATACGTATGACTGCAAATAATAAATCAGATGAAATCTAAAAAGGATCACCCTGAAGAAGAGAATATGAGAAGTGCATTTTCATTATCACAAAACTAGCTTTCAAAAATTTCTACTACTTTTCTCTACTCAATCTAATTCGGGTTAGCTTATAACCGTCCTCACTCAGCAGGGCTGACATTTGCTGGAATCAATTAGCCCTAATTTTAACCTGGATTTGAAGCAAATCTTTTGTTTAACATTCGATTAAGGGTTAACCCTGACCCCTGAATCCGGCTTTTGCTAACGACGTTTTAATTGTGCTCGGGTTGATAACTTGGTTTCCAACCCGGGCTAGCGATTCATAATTTTTTAGTAATTGATTTGAGAAATTACAAATATTAATAAAAATGTCAAGACTAGTCAGAATTGCGGGTACACCACTGTTCTTTTTAGCTAGGCCTGTCTAAAGGCGTATACGCGCGGTTAAAATATATAATTCAAGAAAAATGGTAAAATGAGCAGATTCGAAGTAGACATGTACCAGGGACGCCCCTACCGGAATCATCGGTGCCTTAGATTCAATTCAGATTCTGCAACAATTTCAAGAAAACACATTGTATATTGCTGCTCAAGTTAATGAGGAAACCAACAATTTGTAACAATTTAAAACATTTTTAACTTTCAAAGTTCCAAAATTTTGGCCAAAAATGTGAAACATTTGTCTATCGCTAATTTTGGTTTGTTTCCGGTTCCGGCCGGATTAGAGCCTGAATGCCAGGGTCGGGGACTGGGCATGCCTGAAGCCGGAGTCATGTAAATCCCTCCTAGGGATCGACCGGATATCCGGATCCGGATCCTGCCGGATATTGCAGATCCGGATCCGGACCCGGCAGAAAAACCACCCGGATCCGGATCTTCTTTGCAGTTAACAAACCAAAGGAAACTTATTACTGAAACTAAAATATAAATGGCTACCGTCCCCAGACCCCTGTGTATCCTAATATTCAACGAACTCGAATAAGTAGATCTTTTGATATTTGTTAACTAATTTTTACGCAAATCATGCCACTAATCTCTACATATTTTCTGGTGTGTTGTAATTTTTATATCTCTGATGGTGTTAAATAGGTATGTTAAACATGATATAGTTAATTTTAAGACATCTATAAGTAAAAATTTCATAAAGTTTGCAATTATCAGACTCCTTGACGTGGTAGGTTTTCCCAATTGTAACTTATTAGCACCTGAATTTTTAAGAGATGCTTTTAATAAAATGGTTTCTGGATAGTAGCAAAATTTTAGGTCCCTTTACAGCGTTTAACCATTTCTTATGCATTGCAAAATTATTAGACAAATAAGACGTAAGACTAATCTATTTCTAAACTTCGAAAAAATTTAACTTCAGTGAAATTTTTAAGATGTTCAAGTATTGGTTTTATGTTTTTCCCAAGTCCTATGTAAGAAGTTAATGGTAAGGTAATGTTAATCTACTAATCTGCTGATTTTGTTGAAAAATTGTTGGTTGAAGCTTTGATTGTAAACTGTCCCATGTCTGCGGCTGCGGCCACATACTTCTAAATTCTTTAGATACTTTAGTGAAAATTGTTTCTTTCAGGCTAAATATATGTTAACTCATTCGCAGTATCAAACACAGCGAAATTGCTGAAAATGGTTAAATAAATTTACTACCTGCATTGAAACATTACCAAAACCATTAAAAACCCCAGAAGCATTAACAAAATCAAAGAACAAAATTCTAAAAATTTGCATGTATTTTGATGACTAGATCCGGATCCGGATCCAAACTGGATCCGGATCCGGGGTCCGGACCCGGCATAATTTTGGGAGTCCCTTGCGCAATTCCACCCCCCCCCCCCCAGTCCTAACTTTTGATTTTTTGACCAATAACTTTGAAAATTCCTATGGGTGCATACTGGAGGCTGATGAATTCAAAAATTTTAAAAATATTAAATTTTGTTTGGTAGGGGGGGACCAAGAGGGAATCGAAAAATTTTTTGAAAAAAATTTTGCTGAAAAAAGTTAGCATAGGGGTTTTCGGGGTTGCAGAGCAAGAAACTAAAATCCGTTTTTCGATTCAGCTTTTCGTTAGATCAGGATAAGCTAAAGATGTAAGCTTATACTGAGCTAACGAAAAGCTGAATCGCAAAACGGATTTCAGACTCATGCTCAGCGCCCCGAAAACCCCTGCATGCAACGTTTAGCAATTTTTTCAATTCCCCTTGGTCCCCCCTTACCAAACAAAAATTTAAAATTTTTAAAATTTTTTATAATTTTTGAATTCATCAGCTTCCAGTATGCACCCATAGAACATTTCAAAGTTATTGGTCAAAAATTAAAAGTTAGGGCTGGGGGGGGGAATTGCACAAAAAGAGACCTGATGTACAAAAGAAAAGTTTAAAACTGATTTAAAATTCAATTTACCCAATGCATCAGTTACAGACGACATCTTACAAACTAGAAATTCTAGTAAAAGGAAACGGAGGAATAAAAAGTTCCAGATAACTCGCGGATGCTTACTGGAGATGTGACACATGTTATATTCCTACAGGCTTGTAGTTAATCCAGTTACCCTTATGCACAAAAGTTAACAATATGCACGTCCGGGAAAACCAGAAAGTCACACACAATGTATATCCTGGACTTCCCAGACCTAGGGTATACTTTCCTTAAGCATATGCATACAATAGTGTATGTACACATAACATCACCAACATAAGGAGAGCGAGGCCATCCAATCTTTCAATATTCTTGCCCAGAACTAAGTAGTCTTCTCTTAGTCTGCCGCTAAAAGTCTATACATGTTTTCCTGTGAGGAAAATCCTAATGTGGTTTAATCTTTCATAAGCTTTTGCAGACAGCTGCACAAGACGGCTGGAACTGTTACGATCAATAAGATCCGCATCACTGAAAACCGAAGACAATATTATCCAAGTAGTCGGTAATTCAGGTTTTTTTTTTGGTTTTCGGATTTGCGTCAACCTTGCGTCCCGCTAAATTTAAGTTGCATCCCGTTAAGAAATTTTGCGTCCAGGCAGAAATCTTGTTTTAGCGTGTTTTTTAGTGCAAAAATTGTTTTATTTATAAAAATTTCGATAATTTCTTTAGTGCAAAGCTATTTAGACTATTTAGAAAGCTGATGCTGCTTAATGGTAATGCACGATTACAGGATTACCCACCAAGAATATAGATGCGTCCAACATACACGACGGGGGTCAGGGGCGGAGCCCCAGCAGTTGAAGAATTTTTGGGTCTTGTCTCGTTTACCCCCCCAGTACTCAAAATCCTTAAAACTTGACCAAATGAGCTTAAATTTGGTGTGGGTATGTTTTCGACCACGCTGAGTTCGAACATCGCAAAATTTTTCGATTTCGCGAAATTCGAAATTTTTCGATTTCTAAGGGGGGACCAAGGAAACCGAAAAATTTTTTGTCTTCGATTTTTTCTGAAAAGATGTATATAGGGGTTTTCGGGGGTCGTAGAACACGAATCTGAAGTCCAGTTTTTCGATTCAGCTTTCCGTTCGCTCAGTATAAGCTAAAGCTTTAAGCTTAAGATGTAAGCTTATACTGAGCGAACCGAAAGCTGAATCGAAAAACGCAGACTTCAGATTCGTGTTCTACGACCCGAAAAACCCTGTATACATCTTTTCAGCAAATCGAAGACAAAAAATTTTTCGGTTTACATAGTCCCCCTAGAAATCGAAAAATTTCGAATTTCGCGAAATCGAAAATTTTGCGATATTTGAACTCAGCGTGGTGAAAACATACCCACACCAAATTTTAGCTCATTTGGTCAAGTTTTAAGGATTTTGAAGGGGGGGGGGTAACGAGACAAGACTGAATTTTTGAAATTACAGAATAATCCGTAATGGAAATGTTTAAAAAGATTTTATTTGGCGCCTGTTGCAGAACTTAGTAATTTTCGATATTTATTATTGACACACATTATTCCGATATTTCAATGTTAGTTAAACTAATTAAAGTATTAAAAATTTATGAAATATTTAGGAATATCATTGAGAAGAAAGGTAGCAAACATTAAAACATACATTCAGTTTCGCAAACTTTGACAATTGGTGATCCTTGATAGCAGGATTATTGCAATTGAGCACCGGGGTGTCTGGGGGGCGGAGCCCCCCAGAAGTTGGAGATTTTTCGAAATTATGGATTAAATCCGTTGTGGAAATGTTTAAAAAGATTATTTGGCAACTGTTACATCTATTCTAACTAAAGCTCCTAACGCTAATGCATTTCGGGGTTTTACTTTAGTACTAATCTTGATCCTGCCTGACCTGTTGAATGAGAAAAATATAAATGTATATAAATGCACCTAGTAATCTCTATGTATTTATTGAAGTAAAATTCATGAGATCGAAAAGATTTGATATATATGGATGCAGGTGGACAAAAACTTAACAAATAACATTGAGACATGACCCGAAGAAATTTTTGGAAAAAACGAAAAAATTGGTACTGGAAACATTTAAAGTTTTTACTCTTACAAAAGTGAATTTCCTCCCGAAATAATGTTGCGTCTAGCTTGCGTCCCGCTAAAATTTCATTGCGTCCAGATAAGAAACTTTGCGTCCAGACGCACATCTGGACGCAAAAAACCCTGGTCGGTATTAGTTGCAACAATAGATTAGCAAAGATACAGCTTCGTGAGGGATCCTACATTTTCCCGTTTTATCCCGAATTTTACTTGGCCATGTAAGATCCCAAATCTGGAATATCTCCGCAGAGAATTTTCCAGAAAAGTAACTTTCTGCAAATTTTAAGCAAACAAATATAGGGCAACCGATGCAAATTTTCACGATTTTTCAGATACCAAAATTTGAACAAATTTTGGTTACTGTCAGCCATAATTTGAGTTTATAGGTTGTCATGCCCTACCTGGCACTATCCCATCAGAGCACAGAGCATCTTAGCAACCTTATTGACACAATCAGCCTAATACTCGCTCGGAGGTTTCATGGAAAACTACAACAACAGGATAAAGCTTTTATTAAAACAACAACAAAATAAAGAGCACCAATCAACACTAACGCACATGTGCTACTTTAGATAAATTAGTCAAAGCTTCATCTGGTCGATTCTTATGCTGCAGAAAGTATCCCTGTAGCTGAGCAGCACTGATCGGCCCTTCAAGTTTGGCACGAAGGGTCGTCAGAAAATTCAGAGCGAGATCTGTGTCCGTACTGCGATAAAATCTACAAATAGAAAAAAGGGAAACAAAGCTAACCAGAACACGCGAAATTATTTGCACATTGTGCAATATTCTGCAACATTACGGAAAAGAACCACGAAACCAGAAATTGTATGACCTATTCCTGCGGTCCTGCCCAGATTTCAATGCGAACGGGCATATCCGCTTAGCAAAGCAAATACAATATACACACCACTTCAACGGTTAACGATTAATAAAAACCAATGGCTCGGTTCCTTAATCACTTCCGACTTCAACAGTTCAAAAATGTGTCAGAGGTTGGCTGTGTCACCGTAAAATTCTACTTTACGGTTCTACTAAGTTAAGGTTAGTCATAATCATAATTCTGTCAAGCAAAACGAAAGGAGAAATGAGCCTACTTGCGGAACATTTCCAATATCTGATAGTCTGAGCAGTGACCAATGTACTGTATCAAATCAACTCTTCCAGGCCTAATAAGGGCTGGATCCAATCTGAAATGTTGGAGCGAAATTAAAACTAGGCATCCCCAGATAAAAGTGACGTTTTCAAATCAAGTGACAGACTGGTAACAACAACTTCAACGTCAAGGTATCATACTATCAGTACTACTGGTCTGGTTTATTTTTAGGCCAAAATTTATGGGAGGGGGCTCACCCAAAATGAGGGGGCATATTTTTTTGAAAAATTTTTGCGGGTAAAAAACTGCTAAAAATGACTAAGTTAAAGTGGTTTTTAGGTTAAAATTGTGACAATTTCGTTAAAAACTCGGCGAAGCCAGAAAATTTTTTGAAAATTTAGGATAAAAATTTTAAAATTGGGCCATTTTTGGGGTTATGGGGGGAGGTCGGAATTTATTTGGGGGCATTTCGTGGGAGCGCCTCGAATCGGGAGGGGGGAGGCCGCCGAATGGGGGCAGGCCCCGGCCTCCCCTAGTAAACATAAGCCAGACTGGTGGAGAATAAAAGTGTGGGTTATAATCAATTCTGTAGGATTGGAGAGATTAGTCTGCTCTGTTTATACAGTACACCGAAAAACTTTTCACTCTTATGTACTGTATATGTCATGGCCGCAATTATATTGTCAGACAGTCTCACACATACGCTGGCTTTTGAAATAAGAAAGGAAATTAACTATACTGCACCTTTCAAAGTAATTGGTAGTCATGAAAAGAATTCTAGCTTCTGAAGAGGCCACGCCATCCAATGTATTCAATAAGCCACTAAAAGTAACTCTGGACAAGCCTTCGTATCTTGCTTGCACTAAAACAAAAAATGAAACAAAAGCCAATAAAAATAGATACCAGACAGTACATATTATTTAACATAAAATAAACGTTTCTCAAATCAGAAATACGTAAGCATATTATTCAGAAACCAGTGCAACCTTCAGGAGATTCTTCGCGAGAAACAAAGGCAGCATCCACGTCCTCAAGGAGTATGATGGTTTCCAACGGCGCAATGTTGAGCAAATGCTGAAGTCGATCATCGGTTAAAGTCCGCTCGCTCAGACTCAGAATACAAATTCCGTAGTCCAGATGACCGGCCAAAGCCATTCTAAAATAACTGACAACTCCTAAATAAAATGATTGCAAGTGAACATTATTATCTGTGTTGTATAAACGGATGTAATATAATATTGTACACAACAGATATAAAAACAGCAAGGCATCTGTGTTGGTATCAAATACGGCAGCGATTGTGAACATTGCAGTATATATCGTTGTGACTGCTCCGATGGCTGTTACTTCAAATTTGGTGGAACGGTAGACCTCCTTGGATGATGGTCCCTGGTCCCAATGCTGACCCCGCCTCCCTTGGTGGGAAACGAAGGCCAATTTTTCTTGCGCTTCCTCACACAAGGCATATTACTCCCCTGGATCCTCTCTGCAATCCTACCGAAGCATCCGTATAAAGTATAATCCGTAAATTGTCAAAACTAATTAACATAGCTTAAGTCAACTACAGTCCCTCAATAACTCACATAAAACTACTTTTGCCACATCCAGCAGGGCCATGAAGAAGGTATCCGCGTCTGTAGGGAATGCCCCGATCCACGTACCAATGTGAACTTCCAATGAAGTCCTCAACGTCACACCGGATTCGTTCTCCGATTCCCTCGTCCAGAACAACCGAACTGAGAGGTCGCTTCCGGCGGGGATGACCAAAAATCCGCCACTCCGGACCAACTGAGGAGTAGATCAGCGTACGACCCTCAATTTGACGCATTGCCTCCTTTTGAGCTAAAACACCAGATTAAGAAAGAGGAGATAGTACCAAGAGAAGTAACCTTAAAACAGGTACATACTCAATGCACACCGAAAGAAGGTGTCTCCCACAAGCCAGTGCAGTTGTTCTGGAAAACCAAAAATAAAAGAACCATTTAAGGGGGGGGGTCGCCAGGTACCAAATTTTATAGTCACCGATTTCGCTCATTTTTGGCTATAATATACACCCATTATGTGCCCAAAAACAAGACAATTTTTAGAATCCAAGGTCAATCCAGTCTAGAGATATTCAAAGATCTACAATTTAGTATTTACGTTAGTATGTCTCGCTGAGGGCTTCGAAGTCGTGTACACGTGGGATGACAAGAGACTGCGGCATGACAAATATCAATTTAAAGCCTTTACCTGTAGGTGTGTATTACCGCATGAATTGCAGTGGCAAGCCAAGCAACGAGCGAGACACGGCGTTTGGACGATTTGGTAAAGCTAATTCCGACTGTCATTTGCTTCAAACTTTAACTCGCTCTAACTTTCTCATACTGCTTTGTAGAGCCTTGGTGCAAGAAGATAAAATGTTAGGACATCGAGAGCTTCAATTTGATATAAAATATGGCTATATTTGAAAAAGTTGAAAATTTGACATTTTTTGCCCATAGGTGTACGCCATGCTGTCCTAGTATGTCACAGAGGAAAACACAAGCTATTGGCATGAAACTTTACATAGACGTAGGTTTTATGCCAGCCTATTAGCATGCCAAATTTTATTGAGATACCTTAAGATTTGACTAACTTATGAAGCAGCAAACATGAAATTTTCCAAAACTGACGATTTTGAGGAAAAATGGAATTTCTGCTACTAAAACTGCGAGCTACTGAAAAGGCCCGATAGGGATTGATTATATGCAAAATAAAGCTCTAGCAATTTACTGTGCTAATATCTAAACGTATCTAAACGCGAAGTTTCTACACCAAAGGGTTAGTTCAGGACAGGACAAAACGTCCACTGACCTGCAAATTTATAGAGCTATTTTGAGCAAAAATCGACTTTTCCGGACTTTGAAAATTCGTATAAAATTAGCTACCCTACGGAAACTAACCTCGTATAGATATTAGAACTTTACCTAGTCCAAATTAGGTTTACAGCGAGTGGTAGCCGATTTGCTCTTACACAGCGCTCAAACTTTTGGTAGCAGAAAAATGTTCCTAACTTTTTAATTTTCCTATGTTTATGTCGGGGTCACTTTTCAAGGGCTATTGTGAATGATAGGAAAAGTTCTGAAACAAACGCATTTGTCTTGTTTTGCGGACCCATGAGGACTACAAAATATGTGAAAATGAGAAAAATCGCGACCCCCCTTAATGCAGCAACATGGAACAAACAACAAGCTTAACGTTAGCAGTGTCGAAATGACTTAACATTATAGTCAACGTTAATCTATGCAAGATTATATTGGAAGAATTTTACTTCAACCAGACAAGACAAAGTTGTTAAAACAATGTTGCATTGGCAACTCTAAATTGTAGATATATATACACTATGCTGCAAGCTAGCATTTACTCTGAAGCAAAAAATATCGTGACTTTAAAGTACTATTAGCTTTCTATGTTTAAAGAGTCCAGCCAAACCAAAGCCAAGGCTAAATACGCATATACGCAAGTGCTTATGCGAACGTAACCATGATTATTCAAAGTTAACACAATAAAACACACCTCGTTACTCATAATCATTAAGTACTAACAATTTTCCAGAATTCGCTGAAAATAGCCTTTATCACGACCAAACGTTGTCAAAGTCAGAGTTTCAAACGGGACACCAGTGGTAACATTGACCATTGAGGATTCACGGTTCCGCTCAACTTTTAACCATTTTCCTTCGTGTCTAAAACAACCAAGTCTTCACTTCACAAACAGTGAGTACACTACGTATACCTGTCTGTCTACAAAATGTTTCAAAACGGGACTCAAAACAATATATAACTGGATTTTTTGGTTTTTTTGGTCGCCGAACTTTAGGCCAAATGGCCTCAACGACTGAAATTGTTTAGTCCATCACCCAAAAAATTTAGGCCATCTAAATTTTGTTAATTTTTAGGTTGCGCGCTGTTGAACGCATTGTTAAAATTACAGTTATCATGTATAGTCAAGCGGGAAAAAAACCCACTCGCCAATGCGGGAAAAAACCCACCCCCAGTGTGGGCTTACCGGTACTAGCTATCTAGGATTTTAATAGCCTATCTTGAAGAGCATCCAAAATAACCCCGGAGGGTGTATTATGGTTGCTCCCACTGCTTCCCTGCAAATTTTTTGGGACTTTGAAATTTTTGGAAATTTTGGTCCGACCAAGTGCCGAAATTTGGCAAGCTTTGCGGGGCCACCCTGAACTACTGGAAAGACTTAGACCAAAGCGGATTATATGTACCTGTAGGGCATCTGTTGCGCTTCATGATGATATATGTCACACTGCTCTGACCCCTCCGGTGCGACCTGGGGGTGACCTGGAGTTGGCGGGAAAAACCCACTTTTCAAAACTAAATTTTTTTCTAACCATTGACCGGAAAGGTCAAACCAATACATACATTTGTTTAATAGACTAAATTGGTATAGGTTTTACCTGGGTTCGTACTGTTATGGGTGGTCCAGGGGATCAAAATCGGACACGGTTCCATTTCAAGCCAAAATTTCAATTTTGACCAAAAATGCTTATTTTTGCCTTAAAATGGGTCTAGTTTGGCTCTAAATACAAGAAAAACACATTTTCTACACGATAGGATGCTTAAACTGCCGAAAATAAACAATTTTAAAAAATTTCCAAAACTTGCCTATGTTTATGTGTTAAAGATACAACATTTTCAAATGACCATATGACCTCAATTTTAATACAAATTTTGATGCAGTTGTACTAAAAACAACCCGCTCTTTCATTTGGAATGGTTAGAAATGCTCCTGGCAGCTTGCCAAAAATTTTTTGGGGTGGGTTTTTTCCCGCAGCCCATTTTATTCCCCCCCCATTCTTCCCCCCCCCCACTTATTTTTGCCTAAAAAACCCAGATAAGCCATGCTGTACTTCAGCAGCACTCAATTCTAATGCTCTTATGCAGTATATAATATGCAAAATTTCAGATGATTGTAACTTAGCTAAGTGGCTAGTTATAGGCTTTGCTGTACTTCAGCAGCACTCTACTGCAGCGCAACCAAACGCAAACGTCAATGCCAAAGAAGGAGACTTACACGGCACAATTTCTAATGCTATTCCGCAGTTGCCTGCAGAATTTCAGGCGATTGCAAGTTATCTGAAGTTAGTTATAGGCCGTGCTGTACTTCTGCAGCACTCTACTGCAGCGCAACCATATAGTAACATCGCAATAAGCATATATACAATAAGTGTACAAAATGTTAGCTTGCCATGTCCTAAACTATCTGTATGCCGAAATTCAAATACCATTGCCGATTGATTTAATAAAGTATTATCTGCGGTGCTGTGTTTGGGACAGCACGTACAGCACGGTGGAAACTGGACAGTGCACCAACTAATATAGCTCCCGATCCCCCTTACGACAGACACAATTTTCACCAAGTTTCATATGTTTAGCCGTTTAAAGTAAGTCTACAGACAGCGTGCTATGGTTGCTGCATAATAGTACAACACAATAGCAGCACCGCACAGAGCTGCGACTATGCTCATCGTGTTCAGCGACCCCGATAACCCTTACATGCGTCCCACTATATGGCCCAAAACAGCATATTTAGGCCTATTTTGACTATTTCCTGTAGTTGGGACTTTGGAAAACGGCCATTTGGACCGGCCGCCAGAACGGTCCAGGACCAAAATCAAAAATCGGCCAACGTTATGACACGCTACCCATCCCAAAGTTTCTTATGCAACAAGCCGCGACTCTCTAGCTTGTTCCCTGAGCCCTATAGCCGTGACACAAAATTGGCCTTTTTTGGCCAAAAACGCCGTTAGGCCTCTTTTGGCCGGCCGCACAGGTGGCATGCCAGGCCGGGCAGCCACAAAATATAGCGCGGGGCACATGGTACCATATCGGCATTCAGAAAATATAAACCTTTCCGGCTGAAAACGTGCACATCTTTCAAACACCTCTGCACAAAATTGCATTTTTCCAAGCGTGACTTACACAGAAAAAAATAAAAAACAAACGAAACTAACTTGTCCGAAAGCGAAAATTTTCAGAGTTGAAAATTTTGACCACAACTTTTTTGCAACTTGTTGTACTCGTTGTGTAGATTCCAACGATACTAAACTTTCCGAGTTTCGTTCAGTATTGAGCTGGCACGGTGCTCGAACGAGTTTCAAAGGGCCGCGCAGCACCTTTTACACCCATATTATAGGGGGTCGCTCTCGCGCCCCCCTATAATATATCCTTTAAATATATAATAAATAAATATAAATAGGTATATACGTATATCCTTTAAATTCCGGTTGAAGAAGTAAAGATAAAAGTTTCATAGGCACGTGACGTTATTTGGCATAGCAAATATTGGTGGATGGTTCCATGTCATGTCAAAAGTTGCTCAGCTCACTTGGGCTTTCATTTGATACCAAATTTGACCACTTTTGAAAAATTTTATTTTTGACCCGAAATCGCCTAAGTCCCCACCCCATCCGACCACAGCACTCTACAGCCACTTTGGGTACGCAAAAAGTTGCTCAGCTCACTTTAGGGCTTTCATTTGATACCAAATTTGACCAGTTTTGAAAAAATTTATTTTTACCCAAAATCGCCAAGTCCCCACCCCACCCCACCACAGCACTCTACAGCCACTTTGGGTACGCAGGTCTATGACAAAAGTTGCTCAGCTCACTTAGGGCTTTCATTTGAAATCAAATTTGACCAGTTTTGAAAAAATTTATTTTTTACCCAAAATCGCCAAGTCCCCACCCCACCCCACTACAGCACTCTACAGCCACTTTGGGTACACAGTTCTATGACAAAAGTTGCTCAGCTCATTTAAGGCTTTCATGTGATACCAAATTTGACCACTTTTGAAAAACTTTATTTTCGACCACTTGACCCCCCGCCCGACTGACCCTTCAAAACGGCAAACTGGAACCAGCCCAGCAAGGAACGGAACCTGGAACGTCAGATTGCAAAACGAATACCGGGAATGAGCTGGGCGCGCCAGAAAACCCCTATAGACAAAGTTTTGAGAGGCCAGGTAAATCCTACTATGGACTTCCAAGAAGCAGTTTCCGACTTGACCCTCCAGACGACAAAGTAGAACCAGCCCAGCAATACAGGCACGTCGGACGGCAAAACGGATACCGGAAAAGAGCTGGGCACACCAGAAAACCCCTATAGACAAAGTTTTGAGAGGCCAGGTACAACCTACTATGGACCTCCAGGAAGCGGTTTCCGACTTGACCCTACCGACGGCAAAATGGAACCAGCCCAGCAAGATGGGTGGGTCTGACGGTAAAACTGACTGCGGGAATCGATTCTCCGTGCCAGAAAACCATTGTATGGAAGATTTGAGTTTTCGACGTTGAATAGATAGCGAGAAATTTCGATTTTTCATTTTTCCAATTTTCGCCATTTTTGACGGGCCACTGTGGTCACTAGGGAAGTGATAGAGAAACGCAACCTGGACCGTTAGTTAGTTCAATATATGTAATTTCTGAATATAGAAATAAATCAGCTCCAGCTCGTAACGTTCGACCTGAGCGACGACCACAAAAATGGTCACTTTTCGCTATGAGCCGACTTTGCGGCGCCACTGCGGCGCAAAAAAAGTTGTGATTCTTAAATTCTTTAGAGGGTAGTATATACTAGACCCTATAGCCATTTAGGTTGGCCCACCGCTGCAGTTCACGTGAAAGCGGCGAACATTATGTACAATACAACCATCAAATGGGAGAAACCGGAAAAAAACATCGCCGTCATAACCGGTCCGGGGCGCAACTTTTTAACGGTAAGTGATACGGGGCTGAAACTTCACAGATATACTAAACTCGATGTGCTCTACAATTTGCGCATGAAATCTGCGCAGGATTTTGCGCAGCTTATTTTACACTGTCTCCAGCCACTTTTCACACATATTATAGGGGTCGCTGCCGCGACCCCTATGATAACCAATGAAAGAAGAAAATTAAACTAATAAAAATAAAGTTAAACTACTAAAAATAGCATTTCTACTATATCTTTATAACAGTAAATGAAATTATAACTTGAATGCGCATTTATAAGTGCAAATAGACAATGTAACTAGCTGGCGGCTGGCGCAGCCCAGAAATAGAAGTAAAAATGTATGAATTCGCGCCGAAGGCGCGAATTTTTAGAAAATTAGGCGTCTCGTCATTCAGACGTGGCAGAATCTGCCCTGTCAGACGTCTGATTCAGCCTTACTTTCAGCTTTCAGACTTGCTTTCTTCTTAGCGCTCTTAGGTAACTGAATGACAGCTGACTTTCGCTGAGGCTGAAGTTAGTGCAAAGGTCAGACTGGAATTCTTTGCTTTGAAAAAGTTGTAGTCACTCTGTTGGCCTCTGTCCAAGCCAAGCTAGCTGCTTAGTTGATGCATACGAGCGTATAATATGCTATTATATAGATGCCTACGCATTAAGTGGACATGTGGTATAGTGGACATTAACATAAGCATACGTACGTATGTATAGTGTATTCGCGTATATATGTGATAGCGTAAATATGTGCACAATTATGCATAGCACACACTCTTTGTGAAAATAAAGTCTACGGCTTCAAAGTTATTATCTGGTTGAGTTTGTGGTACCTTCGTCAGAATTTGTACTTGCAAAAGAAACTGAATATGTTAATATTGTTTAAGTTCCATAGAATAATACTTATGTGCAAAAGGTAAAAGCACACAATATTAAATACGTACGTACTTGGTGCACTAAAAGTATGTACGCAGTTACAATAAATAATTGGAGTTGTCCTGAAGCTGGTAGTTATTGCATAGCAAGTTGAAAAAGTTGAAATAAATGAAATTGAAATAAATAAACAATATTTTGAATTGGTTATGGTTCGTCCATTTTCTGTATATATTTTATCCTTATTTATCAGCGATATGAATATTTACCATGCATTTGTATATATACAGTTTTTGCATTTAACTGAATTGATTTTTAACGTGCTTACACTTCACACTTTCTTCATAATACACTAGCGTATTTCTGTTTACGAATTATATACGTCCATTCATATAAAAAATTTTCTTCGCAAATCATTAGGAATATTTGTTTAATGACTGCAGTTTCGAAGACAAGCTCACAAAATTGTGCACCAAGACCACTACGCTAAGAAGATAATATGTAGAACCTCACATATATACGCATATACACTAACATATACGTTTGTACATACGTATGCTTATGTTAATGTCCACTATACCACATGTCCACTTAATGCGTAGGCATCTATATAATAGCATATTATACGCTCGTATGCAACAAAACAGCTACATCTGTTCGGCGAGAGCCACCAAGAGAGCGACCAACTTTTTCAAAGCAAAGGTTTCCAGTCGAACCTTTCCACTACCTCCATTCCAGCCAAAAGTCAGCTGTCATTCAGTTACCTAAGAGCGCTAAGAAGAAAGCAAGCCTGAAAGCTGAAAGTAAGGCTGAATCAGACGTCTGACAGGGCAGATTCTGCCACGTCTGAATGACGAGACGCCTTACTGTTTTTACTTAAAAATCAATAAAATTTAACTAGGCTTTCGTCGAAAAATTTGGGTGTGGGTAAAAACCAGCCCCAGCCCCAGCCCCAGCCCCAGCCTCGCACCAGCCTAAGAAAAACCAGCCCCTTCTCTCGCTGACCACTGTACACTTTAAACTAAGGACTTTAACACATAAATACGCATATGCGTGTAGACAGCATATAAGTGCATGCTCAGTCCGTATGCGTTAATTGTGCATTATATACAGGCATATAAAATATATAGGTGTATTGGACATTATATTTATATGATTTTGTACAATTGGGGAGTTCAAGGGAATTTATTTCCATTCAAAGAAATTAAAGAATAGAAATTAAGAGTTTGAAGTTATAATATAATCGTTAAAAGTATATATCCCGTCAAGCTTGAAAGAATTACGAAATTATATATTCTGATGTAAAAGAATATATATACAGTTTGGGAATTTCAAAATTTAAAATAGGATCCATTTATCATAAACCATTTTACTGGTTCCAGTTAATTCAAATTTCGAATTCGCAATTAATATGCCAAACGAATGTTAACTTAAATATTTAATAAAAAGTTAGTCCTAAAATAATTTTTAAATTCAAAATGTTTCAAAATTCAAGAATTTTAAAAAGTTTAAGCTTTAGTTACAAATTGATCAGAAATATATATATATATATCTTGCTTCTGTCTCTTAAATTTCTGTGTTTATTGGTTTAATCTCCGATTATGTCCAGTTTTCAGT
This sequence comes from Trissonchulus latispiculum, assembly GCA_030248195.1. Classification (NCBI taxonomy): domain Eukaryota; kingdom Metazoa; phylum Nematoda; class Enoplea; order Enoplida; family Ironidae; genus Trissonchulus; species Trissonchulus latispiculum. The sequence continues at coordinate 12,638 of JASAND010015007.1, read as the reverse complement.
TAGGAGGGAGGAATAGTAAAATTGAATTTGAAGATTCAATATATACATAACAGAATAAAATGACTGAAAGCTTTGAAGTTTAGAAATTTTAGCTTTTAGCAGATTCATAAAGCGTACAGACTAAAAAAATTAAAATGGCAGGAAATGAAATTGTATAAGTCATTGTGAAAATAAAGTTTCCAGGGAAAATATTGAAATTTCAAAATTTTGATCTTGTTCATTTGAATGTTTTGAATTTTGATCAAAATTATATACTCTGTAGGTATTATTAACGATTATATTATAACTTCAAACTCTTATATAATTTCTATTCTTTAATTTCTTTGAATGGAAATAAATTCCCTTGAACTCCCCAATTGTACAAAATCATATATATAACTATAATGTCCAATACACCTATATATTTTATATGACTGTATATAATGCACAATTAACGCATACGGACGGAGCATGCACTTATATACTTTCTACACACATATGCGTAATTATGTGTTAAAGTCATTAGTTTAAAGTGCACAGTGGTCAGCGAGAGAAGGGGCTGGTTTTTCTTAGGCTGGTGCGAGGCTGGGGCTGGGGCTGGGGCTGGGGCTGGTTTTTACCCACACCCAAAATTTTAGGCCAAATGGCCACAACGGCCAAAATACTTTAGGCCATCGACTCATAAATTTAGGCCATGCAATAAGCTATGGCCTAAAAAACCTTGGGCGAGACTGACAGTACACCCCCATTCGGGTACGAAACGTTGCAATAGAAATCTTTAAGTCTGGAGCCCACACCCATTATCCCAAAAATCTTCCCGGTTCGAAGAGACATTTAGTCAATTGTCAGTCAGTCAGTCAGGTCAGTCAGTCAGTGTATATATTCTTTACGTATATACCTAATAAAATGCTCGCCAGGACTGGGAACGAAGCTGTAGCTTGTGGAGATGCGACCAGTCTCTCCCTGTCGGAATGAAGTTTCAACGCTCAGATGCTGGGTAGTACTTGCCACACGAGATGTGATGTACTCCATCAACCTAACAAAAGTGGTATATACACATGCATAACATGTAATAAATATAGTATACAAGCGATTAAGAAAATGAAAATTTATACTATTAGTATAAATTTGTATACAAAATTTGTGTTTATTATGCAGCAATTAAAACAAGATTTAACCCTTTATGTACCCCGGTATTTCCTGAGATACATTTTTCTAAGCCCTCTTACACTCAACCAGTTTGCTGGACCGAGTTCTTTTATAGCTGAAAATAAACTTTGATATGTTGCCTATATTTCTGACATAAAACGGCCCTCCTATCTTCTTTACGTGTGGAGCAGTGATGAAAAATGTCGTCAAAATTTGGTCGAATTTGACAGTTTGACTTTGGACATGGTGTATCTTCTGAGCTACAATCCGATCTGACTGCCAAGTGGACCCCATAGCAAATGATGCACGAGAAATACGATAGAAACACTTAAATTGCTCTATCAGCTGTCCGTTGCTAGATACGCTTGATTTTTTAACATGTATTTTTGGAGAGTCATCTGTATTTTACCCTTGTATCTCCTGTGCTACATTTGCTCCCTCAGCTTCAAAATTTTGAACTAAGTAATATATTCAATTTTCATTCCTTCTGAATTTATCAGAGAGGACGCAATACAACGTTCTGAGTACTGTCCTCAGTTATTTACTAAACACAAGTACTGTTAATGTAGTCAGTTCATCAGCTTGTGCCTTCAGTTCGCATCGAGACTCAATTAGTTAAGTATCATCATGAATTATTTTACTGAATAGCGGAAGACCAGTATAACGAAAACGACACCAGTAGGGACAAATAGACTCCGTATATTTGCTTAGTAGAAAGATTACTTCTTATAAATTGCATCCACATTGTATTTTGTGATAGATATTGATAATTCAATAGCTTAGTGCTATATGCATTAATTTTGAAATAGCAGCAATACAGAACCGTCTGTGAGCGTTGACAGCATCAGTCAAAGTTATTCAATATCTCAATATACATTGGATGTAATATATTGAGCCTAGGTGGCAGTACTTAGCAAGTTTTTGGCAGAAATAGATTGTGGTATTACAAATAATTGTTAGCTTGATTCTGTCACGAGCCCACTCCTTTGCCTCAACTTTGTACCTCCCAACACTTTCTCCAACATGCAATCTTTTGTCCTAAAACAACCACTCGGAGCCTAGCCATCATTGCGACTGTTATTTTCGATACTCTTGTCTTCCGCCTCTTTGGTCGTAGCACACGTAATGTTGCGAAAGTAACTAAGCCTAGTTTCCAACCGAACGCTCTTGTTGATGAATCACCTACACCTACTGTAACAGTATCCACGAAATAACTAAGGATAGCAATTAAAAGGTTGTTATGCTTGCTCTAGAATAGAATCATGGGAAATGAAAAGAGCTTCCATTACTCATCTCAAATCTTTGGTTCTGAGGGCCCCAATGTAACACTGGAGATACATTGGCAGCACCCTTAAATTACATATGTATCTTCAGCGCTACATCACGTGACCACTTACTGGAGCACTGTAGCGCGACGAGAACACCGCCAAAAAATTCTCCGTCCTTCATAGGCTAAGAAATAGTTATCAGATAATTTTTAGCTAGTGTGGATCAGTACCGGTATACAAAGGGTTAAAGTCTGTAGACTTGTCGTTGCAAAACTATATACACCTGTTGGCAAATGTGCACATTTGAATTATAGCAAGGTTAACAAAAAATCAAAATTTGGTTTTTTGGCTGGAACTTTCGCAAAACTAAACCAAATCGATTACTTTGAGGACCCATGGATAGGTCTTGGGCTAAGCTTTAAACCACCCCAGTTTCGCTGCTACCAGTAAGTTGCAGTAGGCGAAAGTTTGTGATTTTTTTGTTAACGGTTTCACAAAAAATCAGTGGCGGATCGGATCCCAGAGAGCAGCTAGCAATGTTTTCTCATCAGTTTTGGATCGAGCGCATTAAATAACGTATGTAGAACCCAAAACCACCAAGCTAGTGTTCCAACTCGGCCAACTGACCCCGCCGAAGTGTAAGTGATCACTGATGGCCCCCGGCAGGGTCTAGTATGAAGTCTGGTGGCTATAAACTGCCGTTTTAAAAGCTAAAATGTTGTTTTTTCGTGTTTGTGAGTGATTATAACTTATTTCCAGCCGCTTTGGCAGAGAAACTTAGGACTTCGTATGTTGGCGGTATATGACCCACGGTCACGTGACCCCTGCCGGACCTTTCCGGACCCTCCAGGTACCAACTGGGGAGTCAGAAGTGCCTACAAACGTGTCCTAGGGGGTTTTCTAGTGCGCAGAATTCAAATCTGGCATTAGTTTTTGGGTAACTGTAGTATAATACTGACTTCTGGAATCACGTTTACCGTCGGACGGTACAGGCCAGGCTGGTTATCAGGTTGGACTCCCAGAAGTGTCAAACAACCTCAAAAACAACGGCTATAAGGGTTTTCGAGGTCGCTGAGCTCGAATTTAGCGCTAGTTTTGCTCTAGCTGCTGTTCTGAGGTCAGTAACAAAACATGAAAGTGATTTTTTATTTGTTAAAATTTTAACAAAAAAAATCACCCACCCCAGGACGGCTCAGAGGTCCGACCGGGAACTTCTATATACGTATGTATCGATAGCGCACAGTCAGGACATGTCATATGTACAGTATGGGTTGTCTAGGGGTTTCCCTTAGTAAATAGCAGCCGAAATTCGAACTTCGGTCATGAACGTTTTTGAGGCCACTTTTGGGTACCTTCACTTAAAGGTCTGCCATGAACGCATGGAGAGGGCCTAGGGGCTCAAACTCACAGGCTGTAATGTCGAGATGTGTGGCTATCACCACGCAAAAAATTGGGTCTCTGCGACTTTCCTGTGAGTCAGGGTGGGGTGACTTTTTTGTTAAAATTTCGGGTGATTTTTTTGTTAACCTTGCTATATATATTTGAAGTTTTGCCAATTTTCACTGGCAAAACTGCACTTGTGAGCGTCTCAGTCAGTTTAGCCAACTTAACGTATTATTAAACTAAGCTAATCAAGTAATTATAACATTCTTTACACTGTTGAAGATATCACTACGTCCCATATTCGTGTGCAATATCAAAAGGAATGTTTCATTGCTGGCTTATTTTTAGGATAAAATTTAGGGGGTCGGTATGGGAGGCTCAAAGTTGCCCCAATCTTTGGGGGCACTTGCAAATTTTTTCATTGTTTGTGTAACGGCCAAAAATCGCTAAAAATGATTAATTTTTGGCGTTTTTTATGCTAAAATAGAGAAAATTTTGTTAAATTCCGGCGAAGCCGGAAAAATTTTTGAAAATTTGGGGTGAAAATGGTGAACTTTGGCAATTTTTAGGGTTATGGGGGGTTTTATGGGGGAACCTCGAATGGGGGGAGGTTGCCGAGTGGAGGGGCCACCCCCCCCCTAGTAAAAATAAGCCAGCATTGATCAGCGTTAGACGCTTATGAGTGCAGTTTTGCCACTGAAAATTGACAATATATACTTCAAAAGCGCTCCTGCTAGAACAGTTTGTGCAGCTATCAGCTGGAGAAAGTGCAGTTTGTCAGAAACGCGATTTGCAAGTCCGCAAATTTGCCAACAGTTATGCTAGGTTACGTACATAATAGTAAGTCAATCAGTTAATAATACACACCACTGGCTTACTTCTACTGGCCCCCCATTCGGCGACCTCCCCCCCCATTCGAGGAGCCCCCCCCCATAAATTCCGACCTCCCCCCATAACCCCAAAAATTGCCATTTTTTACCATTTTTAGCCAAAATTTTCAAACATTTTTCCGGCTTCGCCGGATTTTTACCTAAATTTCCACTATTTTAGCTTAAAAACACCCTTAATTAGTTATTCTTTAGCGATTTTTAGCATTTTTTACGCAAAAAAACCTAAAAATTTGTCAAAAAATATGCCCCCCATTTTCGGTGAGCCCCCCATCGATTGGGGGGGGGGGTGGGGGCTCGTCGAGCCCCCCCCCCATATCGCCCCCCCCCCCATAAATTTTGGCCTAGAAGTAAGCCCCCCCCCCCCCCCCCCCCCCCCCTAGCACCAGTAGTGACCCTCGGACAATCCCCTCAGCCTCACCCCACCCAAAAATGAAATTTGGAAACTGTGAGAATGATCTGTAAACGCCAGAAAAGTGGGGGAAGTGGTGGGAGCCCGGGGAGGTGCAAAAGTGAGGGGATAAAATGGGCTACAAATGCTAATAATACCGTAAAAATTGCCTATTTTCTACGTATACTGCTGCAACTAAGATTGAAAGTGCTCAAAAAGCAAGTTTCAGTACCAAAATAGACGTTATTTGACCAAAAAATCCGGCGAAGCCAGAAAAACTTTGACCAAAATTCTTAAAATTTGGCATTTTCTGGGGGGGGGGGGTGGCGTCCACACTCCCACCAAAGAAAACCCAGATATAGCGTTATGTAATAGCCCCAATCGAAATATATACAGTATATACGTATGTACACACCAGTAATAGCTTTTGTCTTTACTGCTAGCCTCCAATGACATCATGTAGTGTCGACGAAACATTACAGTTCCGAACTGAAATCCTTTCCGAAGTAGTGCCAAAAAAGTGCCCACCCCAATCAAGCCAAAGCCAGCTCCAAAGTAAGGGTTATCTCCAAGGGAGGTGATTAAATCATTGGCTGGCATGACTTCAATTACGACAAGATTTGATCTCAAATTGGCAAACTACACATTATACACACCACATTGAAAGAATGTTTGCGTCAGATGTATACGCAGCTGGGCAAAAAATCTGGGGAGGAGGGTGGTGGTTTGGCTCGGAAAGGGGGGAGGGGAGTGCCCCCAAAAATTTAAAATAATGTAAAGTTTTAAGTTCAAAATAAGGTCAATAACGAGTCAGAAAGCCCATAGTACAGTTAAAAACGTGTATTTCTCGCAATGATGAACACATTAAGTCAAAAATTTGGACATTTTTAAAAAATTTTTGCAAAATTTACCCTAAACATACCCAATATTAGGCCATTTTTCGCGCCTTCGGAGCGACTACCCCCCACCCTCAGTTGGGGGTACGTCCCCCCCCAAAAAATGTCTGGGGTGTTTGAGAAAATGGCGGGGGGCTACCCCATAGGTGTAACGGGGATTTGGGGGGCCCTCCTCCGAAATTTTGGGGGGCCCTTTTTAGACCCCCCCCCGAACCTCCACCAAAAAATTTTTCAATTTTTATGCCAAAAATCGCATTTTCAGCCATTGCTAATGCCGAAAACATGAAAGCATTAGTAATTTTGACATTAAACAGTGTTTTTAAACTCGAAAACTTGATTGCCAACATGTTTCTGAGTCCAGAATAAGGTCAATATTGAGCTTAGAAATCCATAAAACCGTTATAAACGTGTATTTCTAGCGATAATAAACACGTTAAGCCAAAAATTTGGACTTTTTGAAAAATTTTGCAAAGTTTACCCTAAAAATGCCCAAATTTTGGTGGGGGGGCGGGGGGCCCTCAAAAATTTCTGGGGGGTTTGGAAAAATGGCTGGGGGGGTTACCCCCTCCAATTACACCTATGGGCTACCCCCCCCAATTACACCTATGGGCTACCCCCCCCAACCCCCCCGCCTTACACCTATGGGGTGGGGGCAGTGTTTTTTTTTTGCTCGGACACTTTTGCGCTCTTCTGCGCACTGCCCCAAAATTTTTTGCGCAAATTGCTAAAAAAGTGCGCATAGGAGGAAAAATGCGATAATTTAGCATAAAATTGCTGTTTTGTATTTACTAGTAATTACCTGACTTTACTACAACTTTCAGAACGCAAACTTAATGTGATTAGGAAACCCAACCTACTTCGGAACGGGGGCGTCTGAAGGCTGAGCCGCCAGAAGCAATATATATATTTGAAAAATATATACGTAGCAAACATTTCACCATCATAACTCTCAAAAATTTTATATATATATACGTATTTGTTGAAGCAAATTTGTTTGATATATTTAGCGAAATGATGAAAACTATCGGCAATTTTTAAGTTATTTGCAAGCAAAGATTGCGCACTGCTTTTAATGAAAATAAAAACAAATGCTGGTTTAAAATTTCATCGAAAATTACGTCGTTTCAGAAAATGATTCAAGGTTGCGATCTTTGACTTTTCCATGACTTTGAATTTTCAGGGTTCAGCCCAGAGCATATATATATATCTATTTTTAAATGATTTTTTGAATCGTCGGCAGTGTTTTTTTTTGCTCAAAAACGCGTGTAATTACACACTTTTTTCTGGAAAATAGCAAAAAAATTTTGGCGACTGTGTAACGTTACACCAAAATTTTGGACAAATTTTACCAAATGGTCGGAACTTTTTCCAATGCTCATTCATTTGTTTCCACATATTTCCTAACGCATGGGCTTCGCCCCCAGACCCCCCCTTGCACCATGTCTTGCATTTTATTTTCTGGTATTATTTAAGTATGCATATTATAGCTAGCGTATTTGTTCGTTCTTGTATTAAAAACGTGTACACACCAAACTTTTTCAGCTTATGAAGCAAAATTTAACTGGTTCCTTGCCAAGTTTTGTGCTACAGGAGGCCTTTCAAAAATTATGCTCATTCGGTGTACTGTGTTTTCCTTGTTCTATCAAGTCAAAACCAATAAATGCAAATCATCGATGTAACTGCTCAATTTTTTAATTTTGTCGATCTGATTTGGTGAAACTCCAAATATTGTTGTAAATAAGATGTTAAAATTTTACTTATAATTTTTTAACGGAATAATTTTGTTAACTATAAAATTGTATACATGTGTGAAGCGTATATATATATATATATACATACATACATACATACGTATATATATATCACGCTTAAATTAGGAATTTTTAGGTAGTTACACACTTTTTTCTGAAAAATAGCAAAAAAATTCCGGAGAGGTGTGTAACGTTACACATAAGCCGTCGGCGAAAACACTGCCGATGATCTCAAAAATCATTTAAAAATAGATATATATATATGCTCTGGCTGAACTCTGAAAATTCAAAGTCATGGAAAAGTCAAAGATCGCAACCTTGAATCATTTTCTGAAACGACGTAATTTTCGATGAAATTTTAAACCAGCACTTGTTTTTATTTTTATTAAAAGCAGTGCGCACCCTTTTGCTTGGAAATAACTTCTAAAATTGCTTATAGTTTTCATCATTTCGTTAAATATAGCCAACAAATTTGCTTCAACAAATACGTATATATATATAAAATTTTTGAGAGTTATGATGGTGAAATGTTTTGCCACGTATATATTTTTCAAATATATATATTACTTGGCGGCTCAGCCTTCAGACGCACCCGTTCCTAGAAGTAGGGGTTGGGTTTCCTAATCACAAGAAGTTTACGTTCTGAAAGTTGTAGTAAAGTCAGGTAATTACTAGTAACATACAAAACAGCAATTTTATGCTAAATTATCACATTTTCCTCCTATAAAACTTTTTTAAGCAATTTGCGCAAAAAAATTTTGGGCAGTGCACACAAGAGTGCAAAAGTGTCCGAGCAAAAAAAAAAAAACACTGCCCCCACCCCATAGGTGTAAGGGGGGGGTTGGGGGGGGTGGTCCCATAGGTGTAATTGGGGGGGGGGTGAGAATATAGGTGTAAAATTGGGAGGGGGTAACCCCCCCAGCCATTTTTCCAAACCCCCCAGAAATTTTTGAGGGCCCCCGCCCCCTCACCAAAATTTGGCATTTTTTAGGTAAACTTTGTAAAATTTTTCAAAAAGTTCAAATTTTTGGCTTAACGTGTTTATTATCGCTAGAAATACACGCTTATAACGTTTTATGGATTTCAAGCTCAATATTGACCTTATTCTGGACTCAGAAACATGTTGGCAATCAAGTTTTCGAGTTTAAAAACACTGTTTAATGTCAAAATTACTAATGCTTTCATGTTTTCGGCATTAGCAATGGCTGAAAATGCGATTTTTGGCATAAAAATTGAAAAATTTTTTTGGTGGAGGTTCGGGGGGGGGTGGCCCACATTCTAAAGTGGCCCCATAAACTAAAATTTCGGAGGAGGTGCCCCCCAACCCCTGAAAATTACATCCGCGGTAGATTTTACTCAATTTTTGCCCTTTTCAACACTAAATCTGCTTATTTTTACAAGGGAAAATCAAATTTTTATAGATACAGAAAAATAGCCTATTTTTAGCATATTTTTCTGAAAAAAGGCCCCCCCCCGCCATTTTCTCAAACACCCCAGACATTTTGGGGGGGGGGGGGAGTACCGCCAAACTCCCCAGAGGGTGGGGGGAAGTAGCCCCAACTGGGGGAGCCCGAAGGCGCGAAAAATGGCCTAATATTGGGTATGTTTAGGTAAAATTTTGCAAAAATTTCTAAAAATGTCCAAATTTTTGAATTGTAATGTGTTCATCATTGCGAGAAATTATATATGTTTTTAACTGTACTATGGGCTTTCTGACTCGTTATTGACCTTATTTTGAACTTTCTAAAACTTTTACATTATTTTAAATTTTTGGGGAAACTTCTCCCCCCTTCCGAGCAAAACCACCACCCCCTCCCCAGATTTTTTGCCCAGCTGCGTATACATCTGACGCAAACATTCTTCCAATGTGGTGTGTTAATGTGTAGTTTGCCAATTTGACATCAAATCTTGTCGTACTTGGAACATGCCAAGCCAATGATTTAATCACCTCCCTTGGAGACAACCCTTACTCTGGAGCTTGCTTTGGCTTAGATTGGGGTGGGCACTTTTGTGGGGACTTGGAAAGGATTTCAGTTCGAAACTGTAATGTTTCGTCGACACCACATGATGTCATTGGAGGCGTTGTGGTAAAAGACATAAGCTATTACTGGTGTGTACATACGTATATACTGTATATATTTCGATTGGGGCTATTACATAACGCTATATCTGGGTTTTCTTTGGTGGGAGGTGGACGCCAATTTCCCCCCCCCCCCAGAAAATGCCAAATTTTAAGTAATGGTCAAAGTTTTTCTGGCCTGCCGATTTTTTTTGGTCAAATAACGTCTATTTTGGTACCTGAAACCGCTTTTGCTACTCAATCTTAAAGGTGTTAAGTATGGAAAGAAAATTTTTACGGTACATTAGCATTTTGCCCATTTTATCCCCCTCACTTTTGCACCTCCCCGGGCTCCCACCACTTCCCCCACTCTTCTGGCGCTTTCATGCTGATCTTTCTCAATGCTTCCAAATTTCGTCTTTAGGTGCAATGAGTTTGAGGGGATTGTCTGGAGGGCTACTACCGCTGCTAACATACTTCTAGGCCAAAATTCACAGGGTGAAAAAACATATGGGGAAAAAAAATTCGACGAAGCCCCCCGCCCCATCGATGGGGGAACTCATCGAAAATGGGGGTGACATTTTTCGACAAATTTTTAGGTTTTTTTGCAGAAAAAATGTTGCTAAAAATTGCCAAAGAATAACCAATTTACGATGCTTTTTAAGCTAAAATAGTGGAAATTTAGTGTACTAAACCGGCGAAGCCGGTACCAAGAGTTTGAAAATTTTGGCTAAAAATGGTAAAAAATGGCAATTTTTGGGTTATGGGGGGAGGCTCTTAAATTATGGGGGGAACCCCAGCACGGGGGGAGGTTGTCAAATGCAAAATGGGAAGGAGAAGTAAGCCAGTGGTGGGGAATACACCGATTGACTTACCGCAGGGTACGTGTTCGAAAAGGTTCGTTGGCAAATTTGCGGGACTTGCAAATCGCGTTTTTGACAAACTGCACTTTCTCCAGCCGATAGCTGCACAAATCCGTTCTAGCAGGAGCGCTTTGAAGTATATATTGTCAATTTTCTAGTGGCAAACCAGCACCTACAAGGCCTGAACGCCGACTAATGCTGGCTTATTTTTATTAGGGGGGGGTGACCCCTCCACTCGGCAACCTCCGTATTCTGAGGTTCCCCCATAAAACCCCCCATAACCCTAAAAATTGCCAAAGTTCACCATTTTCACCCCGAATTTTCAAAATGTCCGCCGGCTTCGCCGGAGTAGGGCAAATTTTTCTCTATTTTAGCATAAAAAACGCCAAAAATTAATCATTTTTAGCGATTTTTGGCCGTTACAAGAGCAATGAAAGAGCAAGCAGAATTCTTTTAAATTTGGAGCAACTTTGAGCCTCCCATATAGACCCCCCAATTTTATCCTAAAAATAAGCCAGCAATGAAACATTCCTTTTTTTAGGTATACTTTACACGAATATGGGGACGTAGTGATATCTTCAACAGTGTAAAGAATGTTATAATTACTTGATTAGCTTAGTTTAATAATACGTTAAGTTAAATCGAAAACTGACTGTGACGCTCTGAAGTGCAGTTTTGCCAGTGAAAAATGAAGCGAAACTTCAAAATATATATAGCAAGGTTAACAAAAAAATCACTTGAAAATTTTAACAAAAAAGTCACCCCACCTGACTCACAGGAAAATCATAAAAAGCCCAATTTTTAGCAGTGGTGATAGTTTCACACATCTCGATTTGTGTTACAGCCTGTGAGTTTGAGCCCCTAGACCCTCTCCATGCGTTCGTGGCAGACCTTTAAGTGAGGTACCCAAAAGTGGCCTCAAAAACAGTTCATGACCGAAGTTCAAATTTCGGCTGCTATTTACCTAAAGGAAACCCCTAGACAGCCCATACTGTACATATGACATGTCCTGACTGTGCGCTATCGATACATACGTATATAGAGATTCCCGGTTGGACATCTCTGAGTGACGTCCTGGGGTGGGTGATTTTTTTTGTTAAAATTTTAACAAATAAAAAATCACTTTCATGTTTTGTTACTGACCTCAGAACAGCAGCTAGAGCAAAACTAGCGCTAAATTCGAGCTCAGCGACCTCCGAAAACCCTTATAGCCGTTGTTTTTTGAGGTTGTTTGACACTACGGGAGTCCAACCTGATAACCAGCCTTGGGCCCTGTACCGTCCGACGGTAAGCGTGATTCAGAAGTCAGTATTATACTACAGTTACCCAAAAACTAATGCCAGATTTGAATTCTGCGCACTAGAAAGCCCCTAGGACACGTTTGTAGGCACTTCTGACTCCCCAGTTGGTACCTGGAGGGTCCGGAAAGGTCCGGCAGGGGTTGCGTGACCGTGGGTCATATACCGCCAACATACGAAGTCCTAAGTTTCTCTGCCAAAGCGGCTGGAGATAAGTGCCATAATCACTCACAAACACGAAAAAACAACATTTTAGCTTTTAAAACGGCAGTTTATAGCCACCAGACTTCATACTAGACCCTGCCGGGGGCCCATCAGTGATCACTTACACTTCGGCGGGGATCAGTTGGCCGAGTTAGAACACTAGCTTGGTGGTTTTGGGTTCTACATACGTTATTTAATGCGCTCGATCAAACTGATGAGAAAACATTGCTAGCTGCTCTCTGGGATCCGATCCGCCACTGATTTTTGTAATGATGATTAACAAAAATCACAAACTCTCGCCTCCTTGCAACATGCTGGTAGCAGCCAAGCTGTAGGGTGGTTTAAAGCTTAGCCCAAGACCTATCCATGGGTCCTCAAAGTAATCGATTTGGTTTGGTTTCGCGAAAGTTCCAGCCAAAAAACCAAATTTGATTTTTTGTTAACCTTGCTATAATTCAAATGTGCACATTTGCCAACAGGTATAAGCAATACGTAACTGAACGAAGTACA